>JXTC01000835.1:5887-23831 GCA_002914845.1 Trema orientale
AAGTGTATTTGGTGGTCTAGAAACTATTTCATTGTATCTAGCACCTCGTTTTCTCAAATGGCAATTTTCGGTCAATTTTGGTCATTCTCTTTGTAGAGAGTTCAAAACAAGGAGTTTATTGCTCGAAACTTACCTACTACCTCAAGATACCAAATAATGAGTATTTGGTAGTCTAGAACCCATTTCGTTGTATCTAGCACCTTATTTTCCCAAGTGGCAATGTTCGTTTAATTTTGGTCGTTCTCTTTGGAGAGAGTTCAAAACGAGGAATTTGTTGCTCGAAACTTACCTACTACCTCACGGTACCGAATAAAGAGTATTTGGTGGTCTAGAACACATTTCGTTGTATCTAGCACCCTGTATTCCCAAATGACAATTTTCGGTCAATTTTGGTCATTCTCTTTGAAGAGAGTTCAAAACAAGGAGTTTGTTGCTCGAAACTTACCTACTACCTCAAGGTACCAAATAAAGTGTATTTGGTGGTCTAGAACTCATTTCGTCGTATCTTGCACCTTGTTTTCCCAAATGGCAATTTTCAGTCAACTTTGGACATTCTCTTTGGAGAGATTTCAAAACAGGGAGTTTGTTGCTCCAATCTTACCTAATACCGCAATGTACCAAATAAAGAGTATTTGGTGGCCTAGAACCCATTTCATAGTATCTAGCACCTTGTTTTCCCAACTGGCAATTTTCGGTCAATTTTGGTCATTCCCTTTAGAGAGAATTCAAAACATGGAGTTTGTTGCACGAAACCTACCTATTATCTCAAGGCACCAAATAAAGTTTATTTGGTGGCCTAGAACTCATTTCGTTCTATCTAGCACCTTGTTTTCCCAAATGGCAATTTTCGGTTAATTTTGGTCATTCCCTTTAGAAAGAATTCCAAACAAGGAGTTTGTTCCTAGAAACTTTCCTATTAGCTCAAGGTAGCAAATAAAGAGTATTTGGTGGCCTAGAACTCATTTCGTTGTATCCAGCACCTCGTTTTCCCGAATGGGTAATTTTCGGTCAATTTCTGTCATTCTCTTTTGAGAAAGTTCAAAACGAGGAGTTTGTTGCTTGAAACTAACCTACTACCTCAAGGTACTAAATAATGAGTATTTGGGGGTCAAGAACCCATTTCGTTGTATCTAGCTCCTTATTTTCCTTAATGGCGATTTTCGGTCAATTTTGGTCATTCTCTTTGGAGAGAGTTAAATACAAGGAGTTTGTTGCTCCAGTCTTACCTAATACCTCAAGGTACCAAATAAAGAGGATTTGGTGGTCTAGAACTCATTTCATTGTATCTAGCACCTTGTTTTTCCAAATGGCAGTTTTTGGTCAAATTTGTTCATTCCTTTTAGAGAGAATTCAAAACAAGCAGTTTGTTGCTTGAAACTTACCTACTACCTCAAGGTACCAGATGATGAGTATCTGGTGGTCAAGAACCCGATTCATTGTATCTAGCACCTTGTTTTCTCACATGGCGATTTTCGGTCAATTTTGGTCATTTTCTTTGGAGAGAGTTAAAAACAAGGAGTTTGTTGCTCCAATCTTACCTAATACCTCAAGGTACCAAATAAAGAGTATTTGGTGGCCTAGAACTCATTTCGTTGTATCTAGCACCATGTTTTCCCAAATGGCAAATTTTGTCAATTTTGGTCATTCCTTTTAGAGAGAATTCAAAACAAGGAGTTTGTTGCTTGAAACTTACCTACTACCTCAAGGTACCTGATAATGAGTATCTGGTGGTCAAGAACCCATTTCGTTCGATCTAGCACCTTATTTTCCCAAATGGCAATTTTCGGTCATTCTCTTTGGAGAGAGTTCAAAACAAGGAGTTTGTTGCTCCAGTCTTACCTAATAAGTCAAGGTACCAAATAAAGAGTATTTGGTGGCTTACAACTCATTTCGTTGTATCTAGCACCTTATTTTCCCAAATGGCCATTTTCGGTCAATTTTTATCATTACTCTTAGAGAGAATTCAAAACAAGGAGTTTGATGCTTGAAACATACCTATTATCTCAAGGTACCAAATAAAGAGTATTTGGTGGCCTAGAACTCATTTCGTTGTATCTTGCACCTTGTTTTCCCATATCGTAATTTTCGATCAATTTTGGTCATTCTCTTTTGAGAGAGTTCAAAACAAGGAGTTTGTTGCTTAAAACTTACCTACTACCTCAGGGTACCTAATAATGAGTATTTGGAGGTCAAGAACCCATTTCGTTGTATCTAGCACCGTGTTTTCCCAAATGGTAATTTTCGGTCTATTTTGGTCATTCTCCTTGGAGAAAGTTAAAAATAAGGTGTTTGTTGCTCCAATCTTACCTTATACCTCAAGGTGACAAATAAAGAGTATTTGGTGGCCTAGAACTCATTTCGTTGTATCTAGCACCTTGTTTTCCCAAATGGCCATTTCCGGTCTATTTTGGCCATTACTCTTAGAGAGAATTCAAAATAAGGAGTTCGTTGCTTGAAGCTTACCTATTATCTCAAGGTAACAAATAAAGAGTATTTGGTTAGCTAGAACTCATTTCGTTGTATCTTGCACCTTGTTTTCCCATATGGCAATTTTCAGTCAATTTTGGTCATTCCCTTTAGAGAGATTTCAAAACAAGGAGTTTGTTGCTTGAAACTTACCTACTACCTCAAGATACAAAATAATGAGTATTTGGTGGTCAAGAACCCATTTCGTTTTATCTAGCACCTTGCTTTTCCAAATGGCAATGTTCGGTCAGTTTTGGTCATTCTCCTCAGAGAGAGTTCAAAACAAGGAGATTGTAGCTCGAAACCTACCTACTTCCTCAAGGTACCAAATAATGAGTGTTAGGCGGTCTAGAACTCATTTCGTTGTATCTAGCACCTTCTTTTCCCAAATGGTAATTTTCGTTCAATTTTGGTCATTCCCTCTATAGAGAGTTCCAAACAAGGAGTTTGCTGCTCCGTTCTGACCTAGTACCTCAAGGCACCAGGTAAAGAGTATTTGGTGGCCTAGAACTCATTTCGTTTTATCTAGCGCCGTGTTTTCCCAAATGGCCATTGTCAGTCAATTTTGGTCCTTCCTTCTAGAGAGAATTCAAAACAAGGAGTTTGTTGCGTTAAACTTGCCTACTACATCAAGGTACCAAATAATGAGTATCTGGTAGTCTAGAACCCATTTCATTCTATCTTGCACCTTGTTTTCCCAAATGGCAATTTTCGGTCAATTTTGGTCATTCTCTTTGTAGAGAGTTCAAAACAAGGAGTTTATTGCTCGAAACTTACCTACCACCTCAAGGTACCAGGTAAAGTGTATTTGGTGGTCCAGAACCCATTTCATTGTATCAAGCACCCTGTTTTCCCAAATGGCAATTTTCGGTTAATTTTGGCCAATCTCTTTGGAGAGAGTTCGAAACAAGGAGTTTGTTGCTCAAAACTTACCTACCACCTCAAGGTACCAAATAAAGTGTATTTGGTGGTCTAGAAACTATTTNACTATTTCATTGTATCTAGCACCTCGTTTTCCCAAAGGGCAATTTTCAATCAATTTTGGTCATTCTCTTTGTAGAGAGTTCAAAACAAGGAGTTTATTGCTCGAAACTTACCTACTACCTCAAGATACCAAATAATGAGTACTTGATAGTCTAGAACCCATTTCGTTGTATCTAGCACCTTGTTTTCCCAAATGGCAATTCCCAAATGGCAATTTTCGGTCAATTCTGGTCATTCTCTTTGGAGAGAGTTCAAAACAGGGAGTTTGTTGCTCGAAACTTACCTACAACCTCAAGGTACCAAATAAAGTGTATTTGGTGTTCTAAAACCCACTTCGTTGTATCTAGCACCTTATTTTCCCAAATGGAAATTTTCGGTCAATTTTCGTCATTCTCTTTGTAGAGAGTTCAAAACAAGGAGTTTATTGTCGAAACTGACCTACTATCTCAAGGCAATAAATAAAGAGTATTTGGTGGTCAAGAACCCAATTCGTTGTATCTCACACCCTCTTTTCCCAAATGGCAATTTTCAGTCAATTTTGGTCATTCTCTTTGAAGAGAGATCAAAACAATGAGTTTGTTGCTCAAAACATACCTACTACCTCAAGGTACCCAATAAACAGTATTTGGTGGTCTAGAACTCATTTCGTTGTATCAAGCACCGTGTTTTCCCAAACGGCAAGTTTTGGTCAATTTTGGTCATTCTATTTGGAGAAAAACAAGGAGTTTATTGCTCGAAACTTACCTAGTACCTCAAGGTACAAAATAAAGAGTATTTGGTGGTCTAAAACTCATTCAGTTGTATCTAGCGCCCTGTTTTCCCAAATGGTAATTTTCCATCAATTTTGGTCATTCCCTTTGTAGGGAGTTCAAAACAAGGAGTATACTGCTCGAAACTTACCTACTACCTCAAGGGACGAAGTAAAGTGTATTTGGTGGTCTAGAACCCATTTCGTTGTATCTAGCACCTTGTTTTCGCAAATGGCAATTTTCGGTCAATTTTGGTTATTCTCTTTGGAGAGAGTTCAAAACAAGGAGTCTGTTGCACAAAACTTACCTACCACCTCAAGGTACCAAATAAAGTGTATTTGGTGGTCTAGAACACTTTTCGTTGTATCTAGCACCTTATTTTCCCGAATGGCTATTTTCTGTCAATTTTGGTCATTCTCACTGTGGAGAGTTCAAAACAAGGAGTTTATTGTCCGAAATTTGCCTATGACCTCAAGATACCAAATAATGAGTATTTGGTTGTCTATAACCCATTTCGTTGTATCTAGCACCTCGTTTTTCCAAATGGCAATTTTCGGTCAATTTTGGTCCTTCTCGTTAGAGAGAATTCAAAACAAGGAGTTTGTTGCACAAAACTTACCTACTACCTCAAGGTACCAAATAAAGAGTATTTCGGGGTCTAGAACCAATTTCGTTGTATGTAGCACCTTGTTTTCCCAAATGGCAATTTTCGATCAATTTTGGTCATTCTCTTTGGAGAGAGCTCAAAACAAGGAGTTTGTTGCTCAAAAATTACCTACTACCTCAAGGCACCAAAATAAAGTGTATTTGGTGGTCTAGAACCCATTTCGTTGTATCTAGCACCCTGTTTTCCCAGATGGCAATTTTCGGTCAAGTTTAGTCATTCTCTTTGGAGAGAGTTCAAAACAAGGAGTTCGTCGCTTGAAACTTACCTACTACCTCAAGGTACCGAATGAAGAGTATTTGGTGGTGTAGAACACATTTCGTTGTATCTAGCACCCTGTTTCCCCAAATGGTAATTTTCGGTCAATTTTGGTCATTCTCTTTTGAGAGAGTTCAAAACAGGGAGCTCGTTGCTCGAAACTTACCTACAACCTCAAGGTACCAAATAAAGTGTCTTTGGTGGTCTAGAACCCATTTCGTTGTATCTAGCACCTTGTTTTCCCAAATGGCAATTTTCGGTCAATTTTGGTCATTCCTTTTGTAGAGAGTTTAAAATAAAAAGTTTATTTCTCGAAACTTACCTACTACCTCAAGGTAACAAATAAAGAGTATTTGGTGGTCCGGAACCCATTTCGTTGTATTTAGCACCTTGTTTTCCCAAATGGCAATTTTCGGTCAATTTTGGTCATTCCCTCTTGAGAGAGTTCAAAATAAGGAGTTTGTTGCTCCGTTCTGACCTAATACCTCAAGGCACCAAGTAAATAGTATTTGGTGGCCTAGAACTCATTTCGTTTTATCTAGTACCTTGTTTTCCCAAATGGCCATTTTCGGTCGATTGGTCCTTCCTTCTAGAGAGTATTAGGTAGTATTCGGTCGTTCAAAACAGGTATTTTGTTGCTTTAAACTTGCCTACTACCTCAAGGTACCAAATAGTGAGTATTTGGTAGTGTAGAACCCATTTCGTTCTATCTTCCACCTTGTTTTCCCAAATGGTAATTTTCGGTCAATTTTGGTCATTCACTTTGTAGAGAGTTCAAAACAAGGAGTTTATTGCTCAAAACTTACCTACCACCTCAAGGTACCAAGTAAAGTGTATTTGGTGGTCTAGAACCCATTTCACTGTATCTAGCACCCTGTTTTCCCGAATGGCAATTTACGGTCAATTTCTGTTATTCTCTTTGGAGAGAGTTCAAAACAAGGAGTTTGTTGCTCGAAACTTACCTACCACCTTAGGCTACCAAATAAAGTATATTTGGTAGTCTAAGACCCATTTCGTTGTATCTAGCACCATGTTTTACCAAATGGCAATTTTCGGTCAATTTTGGTCATTCTCTTTGCAGAGAGTTCAAAACAAGGAGTTTATTGCTCGAAACTTACCTACTACCTCGAGGTACCAAATAATGAGTATTTGGTAGTCAAGAACCCATTTCGTTGCATCTAGCATCCAATTTTCCTAAATGGCAATTTTCGGTCAATTTTGGTCATTCCTTTAGAGAGAATTCTAAACAAGGGGTTTGTCGCACAAAACTTACGTACTACCGCAAGGCTCCAAATAAGGAGTATTTCGTGGTCTAGAACCCATTTCGTTGCGTCAAGCACCTCGTTTCCCCCAAGTGGCAATTTTCGGTCAGTTTTGGTCATTCTCTTTGGAGAGAGTTCAAAACAAGGGGTTTGTTGCACGAAACTTACCTACCACCTCAAGGTATCAAATAAAGTGTATTTAGTGGTCAAGAACCCATTTCGTGGTATCTAGCACCTTGTTTTCCCAAATGGCAATTTTCGGTCAATTCCTATTATTCTCCTTGGAGAGAGTTCAAAACAAGGATTTTGTTGCTCGAAACTTACCTACTACCTCGGGGTACCAAATAAAGTATATTTGGTAGTCTAAAACCCATTTCGTTGTATCTAGCACCTTGTTTTCCCAAATGGCAATTTTCGGTCAATTTTGGTCATTCTCTTCGGAGAGAGTTCAAAACAAGGAGTTTGTTGCTCGAAACTTACCTACTACCTCAATGTACCCAATAAAGAGTATTTGGTAGTCTAGAACTCATTTTGTAGTATCTAGCAACTTATTTTCCCGAATGGCAATTTTTGGTCAATTTCGGTCATTCTCTTTGGAGAGACCTCAAAACAAGGATTTTGTTGCTCGAAACTTACCTACTACCTCAAGGGACAAAATAAACAGTATTTAGTGGTCTAAAACTCATTCCGTTGTATCTAGCACCTCGTTTTCGCAAATGGCAATTTTCGGTCAATTTTAGTCATTCTCTTTGTAGAGAGTTCAAAACAAGGAGTTTATTGCTCGAAACTTGCCTACTATGTCAAGGTACGAAATAAAGTGTATTTACTGGTCTAGAACCCATTTCGTTGTATCTAGCACCCTGTTTTCCCAAATGGCAATTTTCGGTAAATTTTGGTCATTCCCTTTGGAAAGAGTTCAGAACAAGGAGTTTGTTGCTCAAGACTTACCTACCACCTCAAGGTACCAAATAAAGTGTATTTGGTGGTCTCGAACCCATTTCGTTATATCTAGCAGCTTGTTTTCCCAAATGGCAATTTTCGGTCAATTTTGGTCATTCTCTTTGCAAAGAGTTTAAAACATGAAGTTTATTGCTCGAAACTTACCTACTACCTCAAGGTACTAAATAACGAGTATTTGCTAGTAAAAAACCCATTTCGTTGTATCTAGCACCCTGTTTTCCCAAATGACAATTTTTGGTCAATTTTGGTGATTCACTTTAGAGAGAATTCTAAATAAGGGGTTTGTTGCACAAAACTTACCTACTATCTCAAGGTACCAAATAAAGAGTATTTCGTGGTCTAGAACCCATTTCGTTGTACCTAGCACCTTGTTTTCCCAAATGGCAATTTTCGGTCAATTTCTGTTATTCTCTTTGTAGAGAGTTCAAAACAAAGATTTTATTGCTCGAAACATACCTACTACCTCAAGGTACCAAATAAAGAGTATTTGGTAGTCAAGAACCCATTTCATTGTTTCTAGCACCCTGTTTTCCCAAATGGCAATTTTCGGTCAATTTTGGTCATTCCCTTTAGAGATAATTCTAAACAAGGTGTTTGTCGCACAAAATTAACCTACTACCTCAAGGCTCCAAATGAAGCGTATTTCGTGGTCTAGAACCAATTTCGTTGTGTCAAGCACCCTGTTTCCCCAAGTGGCAATTTTCGGTCAATTTTGGTCGTTCTCTTTGGAGAGAGTTCAAAACAAGGAGTTTGTTGCGTGAAACTTACATACCACCTCAAGGTATCAAATAAAGAGTATTTGGAGTTCTAGGACCCATTTCGTTGTATCTAGTACCTTGTTTTCCCAAATGGCAATTTTCGGTTAATTTTGGTCATTCTCTTTGGAGAGAGTTCAAAACAAGAAATTTGTTGCTCGAAACTTACCTACTACCTCAAGGTACCGAATAAAGAGTATTTGGTGGTCTGGAACACATTTCGTTGTATCTAGCACCCTGTTTCCCCAAATGGCAATTTTCGGTCGATTTTGGTCATTCTCGTATGAGAGAGTTCAGAACAAGGAGTTCGTTGCTCGAAACTTACCTACAACCTCAAGGTTCCAAGTAATGAGTATTCGGTAGTCAAGAGCCCATTTCGTTGTAACTAGCAAGTTGTTTTCCCAAATGGCAATTTTCGGTCAATTTTGGTCATTCCGTTTAGATAGAATTCAAAATAAGGAGTTTGTTGCACAAAACTTACCTACTATCTCAAGATACCAAATAAAGAGTATTTCGTGGTCTAGAACCCGTTTCGTCGTATCTAGCACCTTGTTTTCGCAAATGGCAATTTTCGGTCAATTTTGATCACTCTCTTTGGAGAGAGTTCAAAACAAGGAGTTCGTTGCACGAAACTTACCTACCATCTCAAGGTACCAAATAAAGAGTATTTGGTGGTCCAGAACCCATTTCGTTGTACCTAGCACCTTGTTTTCTCCAATGGCAATTTTCGGTCAATTTCTGCTATTCTCTTTTGAGAGAGTTCAAAATAAGGAGTTTATTGCTCGAAACTTACCTACCACCTCAAGGTACCAAATAAAGTGTATTTGGTAGTCTAAAACCCATTTCGTTGTGTCTAGCACCTTGTTTTCCGAAATGGCAATTTTCGGTCAATTTTGGTCATTCTCTTTGGAGAGAGTTCAAAACAAGGAGTTTGACGCCCGAAACTTACCTACTACCACAAGGTACCGATTAAAGAGTATTTGGTGGTCTAGAACACATTTCGTTGTATCTTGCACGCTGTTTCCGCAAATGGCAATTTTCGGTCGACTTTGGTCATTCTCTTTGGAGAGAGTTCAAAACAAGGAGTTTGACACCCGAAACTTACCTACTGCCTCAAGGTACCGAATAAAGAGTATTTGGCGGTCTAGAACACATTTCGTTGTATCTAGCACCTTGTTTCCCCAAATGGCAATTTTCGGTCGACTTTGGTCATTCTCTTTGGAGAGAGTTCAAAACAAGGAGTTTGTTGCACGAAACTTACCTACCACCTCAAGGTATCAAATAAAGTGTATTTGGTGGTCTAGAACCCATTTCGTTGTGTCTAGCACCCTGTTTTCCCAAATGGCAGTTTTCGGTCAATTTCTGTTATTCTCTTTGGAGAGAGTTCAAAACGAGGAGTTTGTTGTCCGAAACTTACCTACTGCCTCAAGGTACCGAATAAAGAGTATTTGGTGGTCTAGAAGACATTTCGTTGTATCTAGCACCTTGTTTCCCCAAATGGTAATTTTCGGTCGACTTTGGTCATTCTCTTTGGAGAGATTTCGAAACAAGCAGTTCGTTGCTTGAAACTTACCTGCAACCTCAAGGTACCAAATAAAGTGTATTTCGTGGTCTTGAACCCATTTCGTTGTATCTAGCTCCTTGTTTTCCCAAATGGCAATTTTCGGTCAATTTTGATCATTCCCTATGTAGAGAGTACAAAGCAAGGAGGTTATTGCTCGAAACTTACCTACCACCTTAAGATAACAAATAAAGAGTATTTTGTGGTCAAGAACCCATTTCGTTGTATCTGGCACCTTCCCAAATGGTAATTTTCGGTCAATTTCGGTCATTCTCTTTGCAGAGAGTTCAAAACAAGGATTTTGTTGCCCGAAACTTACCTAGTACCTCAAGGTACCGAATAAAGAGTGTTTGGTGGTCTAGAACACGTTTCGTGGTATCTAGCACCCTGTTTCCCCAAATGGCAATTTTCGGTCGATTTTGGTCATTCTCCGTGGAGAGAGTTCAAAACAAGTAGTTCGTTGCCCGAAACTTACCTACAACCTCAAGGTACCAAATAAGGAGTATTTGGTATTCAAGGGCCCATTTCGTTGTATCTAGCACCCTGTTTTCCCAAATGGCAATTTTCGGTCAATTTTGGTCGTTCTCCTTAGAGAGAATTCAAAACATGGACTTTATTGCTCGAAACTTACCTACTACCTCAAGGTACAAAATAAAGTGTATTTGATGGTCTAGAACCTATTTTGTTGTATCTAGCACCATGTTTTCCGAAATGGCAATTTTCGGTTAATTTTGGTCATTCTCGTTGGTGAGAGTTCAAAACAAGCAGTTCGTTGCTCGAAACTTACCTACAACCGCAAGGTACCAAATAAAGTGTATTTGGTGGTCAAGAACCCATTTCATTGTATCTAGCACTTTGTTTTCCCAAATGGTAATTTTCGGTCAATTTTTGTCATTCTCTTTGGAGAGAGTTCAAAACATGGACTTACCTACAACCTCAAGGTACAAAATAAACAGTATTTAGGGGTCTAAAACTCATTCCGCTGTATCTAGCACCCTGTTTTCGCAAATGGTAATTTTCGGTCAATTTTGGTCACTCTCTTTGTAGAGAGTTCAAAATAAGGAGTTTATTGCTCGAAACTTACCTACTACCTCAAGGTACCAAATAAAGTGTATTTGGTAGTCTAGAACCCATTTCGTTGTATCTAGCACCTTGTTTACCCAAATGACAATTTTCGGTCAATTTTAGTCATTCTCTTTGAAAAGTTTTCAAAACAAGGAGTTTGTTGCTCAAAACTCTTTGTATCTAGCACCTTGTTTTTCCAAAAGGCAATTTTCGGTCAATTTTTGTCATTCTCTTTGTAGAGAGTTCAAAACAAGGAGTTTGTTGCTCAAAACTTACCTACCACCACATGGTACCAAATAAAGTGTATTTGGTGGTCTAGAACCCATTTCATTGTATCTAGCACCTTGTTTTCCCAAATAGTAATTTTCGGTCAATTTTGGTCATTCTCTTTGGAGAGAGTTGAAAATAAGGAGTTTGTTGACCGAAATTTACCTACTACCTCAAGGTACCGAATAAAGAGTATTTGGTGGTCTAGAACACGTTTCGTTGTATCTGGCACCCTGTTTCCCCAAATGGCAATTTTCGGTCAATTTTGGTTATTCTCCCTGGAGAGAGTTCAAAACAAGCAGTTCGTTGCCCGAAACTTACCTACTACCTCAAGGTACCAAATAAAGAGTATTTCGTGGTCTAGAACCCATTTCGTTGTATCTAGCACCTTGTTTTCTCCAATGGCAATTTTCGGTCAATTTTGGTCATTCTCCTTGGAGAGAGCTCAAAACATGGACTTTATTGCTCGAAACTTACTTACTACCTCAAGGTACAAAATAAATTGTATTTAGTGGTCTAAAACTCATTCTGTTGTATCTAGCATCTTGTTTTCGCAAATGGCAATTTTCGGTCAATTTTGGTCATTCTCTTTGTAGAGAGTTCAAAATAAGGAGTTTATTGCTGGAAACTTACCTACTACCTCAAGGTACCAAGTAAAGTGTATTTGGTGGTCTAGAACCCATTTCGTTGTATCTGGCACCTTGTTTTCCCGAATGACAATTTTCGGTCGATTTTAGTCATTCTCTTTGAAAAGGGTTCAAAACAAGGAGTTTGTTGCTCAAAACTTACCTACCACCTCAAGGTACCAAATAAAGTGTATTTGGTGGTCTAGAACCCATTTCGTTGTATCTAGCACCTTGTTTTCCCAAATGGCAATTTTCGGTCAATTTTGGTCATTCTCCTTGTAGAGAGTTCAAAACAAGGAGTTTATTGCTCGAAACTTACCAACTACCTCAAGGTACCAAATAATGAGTATTTGGTAGTCAAAAACCCATTTCGTCGTATCTAGGACCCTGTTTTCCCAAATGGCAATTTTCGGTCAATTTTGGTGATTCCTTTTAGAGAGAATTATAAACAAGGGGTTTGTTGCACAAAACTTACCTACCACCTCAAGGTATCAAATAAAGAGTATTTGGTGGTCTGGAACCCATTTCGTTGTATCTAGCACCTTGTTTTCCCAAATGGAAAATTTCGGTCAATTTCTGTTACTCTCTTTGGAGAGAGTTCAAAACAAGGGGATTGTTGCTAGAAACTTACCTACTACCTCAAGGTACCAAATAAAGTGCATTTGCTAGTCTAAAACCCATTTCGTTGTATCTAGCACCTTGTTTTCCAAAATAGCAATTTTCGGCCAATTTTGGTAATTCTTATTGGAGAGAGATCAAAACAAGGACTTTATTGCCCGAAACTTACCCACTACCTCAAGGTACCGAATAAAGAGTATTTGGTGGTCTAGAACACATTTCGTTGTATCTAGCACCCTGTTTCCCCAAATGGCAATTTTCGGTCGATTTTTGTCATTCTCTTTGGAGTGAGTTAAAAATAAGGAGTTTGTTGCACAAAATTTACCTACTACCTCAAGGTATTAAATAAAGAGTATTTCGTGGTATAGAACCCATTTCGTTGTATCTAGCACCTTATTTTCCCAAATGGCAATTTTCGGTCAATTTTGATCATTTTCTTTGGAGAGAGTTCAAAACAAGGAGTTTGTTGCACGAAACTTACCTACCACCTCAAGGTACCAAATAAAGAGTATTTGGTGGTATAGAACCCATTTCGTTGTACCTAGCACCTTGTTTTCCCGAATGGCAATTTTCGGTCAATTTCTGTTATTCTCTTTCGAGAGAGTTCAAAACAAGGAATTTGTTACTCGAAGCTTACCTACCACCTCAAGATACCAAATAAAGTGTATTTGGTAGTCTAAAATCCGTTTTGTTGTATCTAGCATCTTGTTTTCCCGAATGGCAATTTTCGGTCAATTTTGGTCATTTTCTTTGGAGAGACCTCAAGACAAGGAGTTTGTTGCCCGAAACTTACCTACTACCTCAAGGTACCGAATAAGGAGTATTTTGCGGTCTAGAACACATTTCGTTGTATCTAGCACTCTGTTTGCCCAAATGGCAATTTTCGGTCGATTTTGGTCATTCTCTTTGGAGTGAGTTCAAAACAAGGTGTTTGTTGCACGAAACTTACCTACAACCTCAAGGTACCAAATAAAGTGTACTTGGTGGTCTAGAACCCATTTCGCGGTATCTAGCACCCTGTTTTCCCAAATGGCAATTTTCTGTCAATTTTGGTCATTCCCTTTGTAGAGAGTTCAAAACAAGGAGTTTATTGCTCGAAACTAACTTGCTACCTCAAGATAACAAGTAAAGAGTATTTGGTGGTCAGGAACCCATTTCGATGTATCTAGCACCTTGTTTTCCCAAATGGCGAATTTCGTTCAATTTTGGTCATTCTCTTTGGAGAGAGTTCAAAACAAGGAGTTTGTTGCTCGAAACTTTCCTACTACCTCAAGGTACCCGATAAAGAGTATTTGGTGGTCTAGAACTCATTTTGTTGTATCTAGCACCTTTTTTTGTCAAAAGGCAATTTTAGGTCAATTTTGGTCATTCTCGTTGGAGAGAGCACAAAATAAGGATTTTGTTGCTCGAAACTTATCTACTACCTTAAGGTACAAAATAAATAGTATTTAGTGGTCTAAAACTCATTCCGTTGTATCTAGCACCTTGTTTTCCCAAATGGTAATTTTCGGTCAATTTTGGTCATTCTCTTTGGAGAGAGTTAAAAACAAGGAGTTTGTTGCCCGAAACTTACCAACTACCTCAAGGTACCGAATAAAGAGTATTTGGTGGTCTAGAACACATTTCTTTGTATCTAGCACCCTGTTTCCCCAAATGGCAATTTTCGATCGACTTTGGTCATTCTCTTTGGACAGAGTTCAAAACAAGGAGTTTATTGCACGAAACTTACCTACCACCTCAAGGTCTCAAATAAAGAATATTTGGTGGTCTAGAACGTATTTCGTTGTATCTAGCACCTTGTTTTCCCAAATGGCAATTTTCGGTCAATTTATGTTATTCTCTTTAGAGTGAGTTCAAAACAAGGAGTTCGTTGCTCAAAACTTATCTACTACCTCAAGTTAACAAGTAAAGAGTATTTGGTGGTCAGGAATCCATTTCGTTGTATCTAGCACCCTGTTTTCCCAAATGGCAATTTTCGGTCAATTTTGTTCATTCCCTTTGTAGAGAGTTCGAAACACGGAGTTTATTGCTCGAAACTTACCTACTACCTCAAGATAACAAATAAAGAGTATTTAGGGGTCTAGAACCCATTTCGTTGTATCTGGCACCTTGTTTTCCCAAATGGCAATTTTCGTTCAATTTTGGTCATTCTCTTTGGAGAGAGTTCAAAACAAGAGGTTTGTTGCTTAAAACTTATCTACTACCTCAAGGTACCCTAGAAAGAGTATTTGGTGGTCTAGAACTCATTTCGTTGTATCTAGCACCTTGTTTTCCCAAATGGCAATTTTTGGTCAATTTTGGTCGTTCTCTTTGTAGAGAGTTCAAAACAAGGAGTTTATTATCCAAGATATACCTACTATTTCAAGGTACCAAATAAAGTGTATTTGATGGTCTAGAACCCATTTCGTTGTATCTTGCACCTTGTTTTCCGGAATGGCAATTTTCGGTCAATTTTGGTCATTTTCTTTGGAGAGAGTTCAAAACTTGGAGTTTGTTGCTCATAACGTACCTACCACCTCAAGGTACCAAATAAAGTGTATTTGGTGGTCTAAAACCCATTTCGTTGTGTCTAGCACCTTGTTTTCGCAAATTACAATTTTCGGTCACTTTCTGCTATTCTCTTTGGAGAGAGTTCAAAACAAGGAGTTTGTTACTCGAAACTTACCTACTACCTCAGGATACCGAATAAAGTGTATTTGGTAGTCTACAACCCATTTCGTTATATATAGCACCTTGTTTTCCCAAATGGCAATTTTCGATCAATTTTCGTCATTCTCTTTGGAGAGAGTTTAAAACCAGGAGTTTGACGCACAAAACCTACCTACTACCGCAAGGTACCGAATAAAGAGTATTTGGTGGTCTAGAACACATTTCATTGTATCTAGCATCCTGTTTCACCAAATGGTAATTTTCGGTCGACTTTGGTCATTCTCTTTGGAGAGAGTTCAAAACAAGGAGTTTGTTGCACGAAACTTACCTACCACCTCAAGGTATCAAATAAAGTGTATTTGGTGGTCTAGAACCCATTTCGTTGTATCTAGTACCTTGTCTTCCCAAATGGTAATTTTCGGTCAATTTCTGTTATTCTCTTTGGAGAGAGTTCAAAACAAGGAGTTTGTTGCTCGAAACTTATCTACTACCTCAGGGTACCAAATAAAGTGTATTTGGTAGTCTAAAACCTATTTCGTTGTATCTAGCTCCTTGTTTTCCCAAGTGGCAATTTTCGATCAATTTTGGTTATTCTCTTTGGAGAGAGTTCAAAACAAAGATTGTTGCCCGAAACTTACCCACTACCTCAAGATACCGAATAAAGAGTATTTGGTAGTCTAGAACACATTTCGTTGTATCTAGCACCCTGTTTCCCCAAATGGCAATTTTAGGTTGACTTTGGTCATTCTCTTTGGAGAGAGTTCAAAACAAGCAGTTCGTTGCTCGAAACTTACCTATATTCTCAAGGTACCAAATAAAGTGTATTTCGTGGTCTAGAACCCATTTCGTTGTACCTAGCACCTTGTTTTCCCGAATGGCTATTTTCGGTCAATTTTGATCATTCCCATTATAGAGAGTACAAAACGAGGAGTTTATTACTCGAAACTTACCTACTATCTTAAGGTAACAAAAAAAGAGTATTTGGTGGTTAAGAACCCATTTCGTTGTATCTAGCACCCTGTTTTCCCAAATGGTAATTTTCGGTCATATTTTGGTCATTCTCTTTGGAGAGAGTTCAAAACAAGGACTTTGTTGCTCGAAACTTACCTACTACCTCAAGGTACCGAATAAAGAGTATTTGGTGATCTAGAACACGTTTCATTGTATCTAGCACCCTGTTTCCCCAAATGGCAATTTTCGGTCGATTTTGGTCATTCTCCTTGGTGAGAGTTCAAAACGAGGAGTTCGTTGCTCGAAACTTACCTACAACGTCAAGGTACCAAATAAAGAGTATTTGGTAGTCGAGAGCCCATTTCGTTGTATCTAGCACCTTGTTTTCCCAGAAGGCAATTTTCGGGCAATTTTGGTCATTCCCGTTGGAGAGAATTCAAAACAAGGAGTTTGTTGCACAAAACTTACCTACTACCGCACGGTACCAAATAAAGAGTATTTCGTGGTCTAGAACCCATTTCGTTGCATCTAGCACCTTGTTTTCCCAAATGGCAATTTTCGGTCAATTTTGGTCATTCTCCATGGAGAGAGCTCAAAACAAGGACTTTCTTGCTCGAAACTTACCTACCACCTCAACGTACAAAATAAACAGCATTTAGTTGTCTTAAACTCATTCCGTTGTATCTAGCACCTTGTTTTCGCAAATGGCAATTTTCAGCCAATTTTGGTCATTCTCTTTGTATTGAGTTCAAAACAAGGAGTTTATTGCTCGAAACTTACCCACTACCTCAAGGTACCAAATAAGGTGTATTTAGTGGTCTAGAACCCATTTCGTTGTATCTAGCACCTTGTTTTCCCAAATGGCAATTTTCGGTCAATTTTGTTCATTCTCCTTGGAGAGAGTTCAAAACAAGGAGTTTGTTGCTCGAAACTTACCCACCGCCTCAAGGTACCAAATAAAGTGTATTTGGTGGTCTAGAACCCATTTCGCTGTATCTATCACCTTGTTTTCCCAAATGGCAATTTTCGGTCAATTTTAGTCATTCTCCTTGTAGAGAGTTCCAAACAAGGAGTTTATTGCTCGAAACTTACCTAGTACCACGAGGTACCAAATAAAGTGTATTTGGTGGTCTAGAACCTACTTCTTTGTATCCAGCACCGTGTTTTCCGACATGGAAATTTTCGGTCAATTTTGGTCATTCTCTTTGGAGAGAGTTCAAAACAAGGAGTTTGTTGCTTAAAACTTACCTACCACTTCACGGTACCAAATAAAGGGTATTTGGTGGTCTAGAATCCATTTCGTTGTATCTAGCACCTCGTTTTCCCAATGGGCAATTTTCGGTCAATTTTGGTCATTCTCTTTGTAGAGAGTTCAAAACAAGGAGTTTATTGCTCGAAACTCACCTACTGCCTCAAGGTACCAAATAATGAGCATTTGGTACTCAAAAACCCATTTCGTTGTATCTAGCACCCTGTTTTCCGAAATGGCAATTTTCGATCAATTTTGGTGATTCCTTTTAGAGAAAATTCTAAACAAGGGGTTTGTTGCACAAAACTTACCTACCACCTCATAGTATCAAATAAAGAGTATTTAGTGGTCTAGAACCCATTTCGCTGTCTCTAGCACCCTGTTTTCCCAAATCACAATTTTCGGTCAATTTTGGTCATTCCCTTTGTAGAGAATTCAAAACAAGGAGTTTATTGCTCGAAACTTACCTACTACCTCAAGATAACAAATAAAGAGTATTTGGTGGTCTAGAACACATTTCGTTGCATCTAGCACCCTGTTTCCCCAAATGGCAATTTTCGGTCGATCTTTGTCATTCTCTTTAGAGTGAGTTCAAAACAAGGAGTTCGTTGCTCGAAACTTACCTACAACCTCAAGGTACCAAATAAAGCGTATTTGGTGGTCTAGAACCCATTTCGTTGTATCTAGTACCCTGTTTTCCCAAACGGCAATTTTCGGTCAATTTTGGTCATTCCCTTTGTGGAGAATTCAAAACAAGGAGTTTAATGCTCGAAACATACCTACTACCTCAAGATAACAAATAAAGAGTATTTGGTGGTCAGGAACCCATTTCGTTGTATCTGGCACCTTGTTTTCCTAAA
>JXTC01000835.1:24160-34323 GCA_002914845.1 Trema orientale
ATTTTAGGTCAATTTTGGTCATTCTCATTGGAGAGCGCTCAAAATAAAGAGTTTGTTGCTCGAAACTTACCTACTACCTCAAGGTACAAAATAAAAAGTATTTAGTGGTCTAAAACTCATTCCTAAATGGCAATTTTCGGTCAATTTTGGTCATTCTCTTTGTGGAGAGTTCAAAACAAGGAGTTTATTGCTCGAGACTGACCGACTACCTCAAGGTACCAAATAAGGTGTATTTGGTGGTCTAGAACCCATTTCGTTGTATCCAGCACCTTGTTTTCCCAAATGGCAATTTTCGGTCAATTTTGGTCATTCTCCTTGGAGAGAGTTCAAAATAAGGAGTTTGTTGCTCAAAACTTGCCCACCGCCTCAAGGTACCAAATGAAGTGTATTTGGTGGTCTTGAACCCATTTCGTTGTATCTATCACCTTGTTTTCCCAAATGGTAATTTTCGGTCAATTTTGGTCATTCTCCCTGTAGAGAGTTCAAAACAAGGAGTTTATTGCGCGAAACTTACCTACTACCTCAAGGTACCAAATAATCAGTATTTGGTAGTCAAAAATCCATTTCGTTGTATTTAGCACCCTGTTTTCCCAAATGGCAATTTTCGGTCAATTTTGGTGATTCCCTTTAGAGAGAATTCTAAACAAGGGGTTTGTTGCACAAAACTTACCTACCAGCTCAAGGTATCAAATAAAGAGTATTTGGTGGGCTAGAACCCATTTCGTTGTATCTAGCACCTTATTTTACCAAACGGAAATTTTCGGCCAATTGCTGTTACTCTCTTTGGAGAGAGTTCAAAACAAGGAGTTTATTGCTCGAAACTTTCCTACTACCTCAAGGTACCAAATAAACAGTATTTCTTGGTCCAGAACCCATTTCTTTGTATCTAGCACCTTGTTTTCCCAAATGGCAATTTTCGGTCAGTTTTGATCATTCTCTTTGGAGAGAGTTCAAAACAAGGAGTTTGTTGCACGAAACTTACCTACCACCTCAAGGTACCAAATAAAGAGTATTTGGAGGTCTAGAACCCATTTCGTTGTACCTAGCACCTTGTTTTCCCAAATGGCAATTTTCGGTCAATTTTTGTTATTCTCTTCGGAGAGAGTTCAAGACAAGGAGTTTGTTGCACGAAACTTACCTACTACCTCAAGGTACCAGATAAAGTGTATTTGGTAGTCTGAAACCAGTTTCGTTGTATGTAGCACCTTGTTTTCCCTAATGGTAATTTTCGGTCAATTTTGGTCATTCTCTTTGGAGAGAGTTCAAAACAAGGAGTTTGTTGCCCGAAACTTACCTACTACCTCAAGGTACCCAATAAAGAGTACTTGGTGGTCTAGAACTCATTTCGTTGTATCTAGCACCTTGCTTTCCCAAATGGCAATTTTAGGTCAATTTTGGTCATCCTCATTGGAGAGCGCTCAAAATAAAGAGTTTGTTGCTCGAAACGTGCCTACTACCTCAAGGTACAAAAAAACAGTATTTAGTGGTCTAAAACTCATTCCGTTGTATCTAGCACCTTGTTTTCCCGAATGGCAATTTTCGGTCAATTTTGGTCATTCTCGTTGTAGAGAGTTCAAAACAAGGAGTTTATTGCTCGAAACTTACCCACTACCTCAAGGTACCAAATAAGGTGTATTTGGTGGTCTAGAACCCATTTCGTTTTATCTAGTAACTTGTTTTCCCAAATGGCAATTTTCGGTCAATTTTGGTCATTCTCCTTGGAGAGAGTTCAAAACATGGAGTTTGTTGCTCAAAACTTACCCACCGCCTCAAGGTACCAAATAAAGTGTATTTGGTGGTCTAGAACCCATTTCGTTGTATCTATCACCTTGTTTTCCCAAATGGCAATTTTTGGTCAATTTTGGTCATTCTCCCTGTAGAGAGTTCAAAACAAGGAGTTTATTGCTGAAACTTACCTACTACCTCAAGGTACCAAATAATGAGTATTTGGTAGTCAAAAACCCATTTCTTTGTATTTAGCACCCTGTTTTCCCAAATGGCAATTTTCGGTCAATTTTGGTGATTCCCTTTAGAGAGAATTCTAAACAAAGGTTTTGTTGCACAAAACTTACCTACCACCTCAATGTATCAAATAAAGAGTATTTGGTAGTCTAGAACCCATTTCGTTGTATCTAGCACCTTGTTTTCCCAAATGGAAATTTTCGGCCAATTCCTGTAACTCTCTTTGGAGAGAGTTCAAAACAAGGAGTTTGTTGCTCGAAACTTACCTACTACCTCAAGGTACCAAATAAACAGTATTTCGAGGTCTAGAAACCATTTCGTTGTATCTAGCACCTTGTTTTCCCAAATGGCAATTTTCGGTAAATTTTGATCATTCTCTTTGGAGAGAGTTCAAAACAAGGAGTTTGTTACACGAAACTTACCTACCACCTCAAGGTACCAAATAAAGAGTATTTGGTAGTCTAGAACCCATTTCGTTGTACCTAGCACCTTGTTTTCCCAAATAGCAATTTTCGGTCAATTTTTGTTATTCTCTTCGAAGAGAGTTCAAAACAAGGAGTTTGTTGCACGAAACTTACCTACTACCTCAAGGTACCAAAAAAAGTGTATTTGGTAGTCTAAAACCAGTTTCGTTGTATCTAGCACCTTGTTTTCCCTAATGGCAATTTTCGGTCAATTTTGGTCATTCTCTTCGGAGAGAGTTCAAAACAAGGAGTTTGTTGCCCGAAACTTACCTACTACCTCAAAGTACCTAATAAAGTGTATTTGGTGGTCTAGAACACATTTCGTTGTATCTAGCACCCTCTTTCCCCAATTGGCAATTTTCGGTCGACTTTGGTCATTCTCTTCGTAGAGAGTTCAAAGGAAGGAGTTCGTTGCACGAAACTTACCTACCACCTCAAGGTATCAAATAACGAGTATTTGGTGGTCTTGAACCCATTTCGTTGTATCTAACACCTTGTTTTCCCAAATGGCAATTTTCGGTCAATTTTTGTCATTCTCCTTGGAGGGAGTTCAAAACAAGGAGCTTGTTGCTCGAAACTTACCTACTACCTCAGTGTACCAAATAAAGTGTATTTGGTAGTCTAAAACCCATTTCATTGTATCTAGTACCTTGTTTTCCCAAATGGCAATTTTCGGTCAATTTTGGTCATTCTCTTTGGAGAGAGTTCAAAACAAGGAGTTTGATGCCCGAAACTTACCTACTACCTCAAGGTACCGAATAAAGAGTATTTGGTGGTCTAGAACACATTACGTTGCATCTGGAACCCTGTTTCCCCAAATAGCAATTTTCGGTCGATTTCGGTCATTCTCTTTGGAGTGAGTTCAAAACAAGGAGTTTGTTGCACAAAACTTACCTATTACCTCAAGGTACCAAATAAAGAGTATTTCGTGGTCTAGAACCCATTTCGTTGTGTCTAGCACCTTATTTTCCCAAATGGCAATTTTCGGTCAATTTTGATCATTCTCTTTGGAGAGAGTTCAAAATAAGGAGTTTGTTGCACGAAACTTACCTACCACCTCAAGGTACCAAACAAAGCGTATTTGGCGATCTAGAACCCGTTTCGTTGTACCTAGCACCTTGTTTTTCCAAATGAAAATTTTAGGTCAATTTCAGTTATTCCCTTTGGAGAGAGTTCAAAACAAGGAGTTTGTTGCGCGAAACATACCTACTACCTCAAGGTACCAAATAAAGTGTATTTGGTAGTCTAAAACCCATTTCGTTGTATCTAGCACCTTTTTTTCTAAAATGACAATTTCAGTCAATTTTGGTCATTCTCATTAGAGAGAGATCAAAACAAGGAGTTTGTTGCCCGAAACTTACCTACTACCTCAAGGTACCGAATAAAGAGTATTTGGTGGTCTAGAACACATTTCGCTGTATCCAGCACCCTTTTTCCCCAAATGGCAATTTTCGGTCGATTTTGGTCGTTCTCTTTGGAGTGAGTTCAAAACAAGGAGTTTGTTGCACAAAACTTACCTACTACCTCAAGGTACCAAGTAAAGAGTATTTCATGGTCTAGAACCCATTTCGTTGTATCTAGCACCTTGTTTTTCTAAGTGGCAATTTTCGGTCAATTTTGATCATTCTCTTTGGAGAGAGTTCAAAACAAGGAGTTTGTTGCACGAAACTTACCCACCACCTCAAGGTACCAAAGAAAGAGTACTTGGTGGTCTAGAACCCGTTTCGTTGTATCTAGCACCTTATTTTTCCAAGTGGCAATTTTCGGTCAATTTTGATCATTCTCTTTGGAGAGAGTTCAAAACAAGGAGTTTGTTGCACGAAACTTACCTACCACCTCAAGGTACTAAATAAAGTGTATTTGGTAGTCTAAAACCCATTTCGTTGTATCTAGCACCTTGTTTTCCCAAATGGCAATTTTCGGTCAATTTTTGGTCATTTTCTTTGGAGGGAGTTGAAAACAAGGAGTTTGTTGCTCGAAACTTACCTACTACCTCAAGGTACCGAATAAAGAGTATTTGGCGGTCTAGAACACATTTCGTTCTATCTAGCACCCTGTTTCCCCAAATGGCAATTTTTGGTCGATTTTGGTCATTCTCTTTGGAGGGAGTTCAAAACAAGGAGTTCGTTGCTCCGAACTTACCTACAACCTCAAGGTACCAAATAAAGTGTATCTGGTGGTCAGGAACCCGTTTCGTTGTATCTAGTAGCCTGTTTTCAAAAATAGCAATTTTCGGTCAATTTTGGTCATTCCCTTTGTAGAGAGTTCAAAACAAGGAGTTTATTGCTCGAAACTTACCTACTACCTCAAGATAACAAATAAAGAGTATTTCGTGGTCAGGAACCCGTTTCCTTGTATCTAGCACCTTGTTTTCCCAAATGGCAATTTTCGTTTAATTTTGGTCATTCTTTTTGGAGAGAGTTCAAAACAAGGAGTTTGTTACTCGAAACTTACCTACTACCTCAAGGTGCCCAATAAAGAGTATTTGGTGGTCTAGAACTCATTTCGTTGTCTCTAGCACCTTGTTTTCCCAAATGGCAATTTTAGGTCAATTTTGGTCATTCTCATTGGAGAGAGCTCGAAATAAGGAGTTTCTTGCTCGAAACTTAACTACCATCTCAAGGTACAAAATAAACAGTATTTAGTGGTCTAAAACTCATTCCGTTGTATCTAGCACCATATTTTTCCAAGTGGCAATTTTCGGTCAATTTTGGTCATTCTCTTTGTAGAGAGTTCAAAACAAGTAGTCTATTGCTCGAAACTTACCTACTACCTCAAGGTACCAAATAAAGTGTATTTGGTAGTCTAAAACCCATTTCGTTGTATCTAGCACCTTGTTTTCCAAATTGGCAATTTGCGGTCAATTTTGGTCATTCTCATTGGAGCGAGATCAAAACAAGGAGTTTGTTGCCCGAAACTCACCTACTACCTCAAGGTACCGAATAAAGAGTATTTGGTGGTCTAGAACACATTTCGTTGTATCTAGCACACTGTTTCCCCAAATGGCAACCTTCGGTCGATTTTGGTCATTCTCTTTGGAGTGAGTTCAAAACAAGGAGTTTGTCGCACAAAACTTACCAACTACCTCAAGGTACCAAATAAAGTATATTTGGTGGTCTAGAACCCATTTCGTTGTATCTAGCACCCTGTTTTCCCAAATGGCAATTTTCGGTCGATTTTGGTCTTTCCCTTTGTAGAGAGTTCAAAACGTGGAGTTTATCGCACGAAACTAACATACTACCTCAAGATAACAAATAAAGAGTATTTGGTGGTCAGGAACCGATTTCGTTGTATCTAGCACCTTGTTTTCCCAGACGGCAATTTTGGTTCAATTTTGGTCATTCTCTTTGGAGAGAGTTCAAAACAAGGAGTTTGTTACTCGAAACCTACCTACTACCTCAAGGTGCCCAATAAAGAGTATTTGGTGGTCTAGAACTCATTTCGTTGTATCTAGCACCCTGTTTTCCCAAATGGCAATTTTCGGTCAATTTTGGTCATTCTCATTGGAGAGAGTTCAAAACAAGGAGTTTGTTGCTCAAAACTTACCTACCACCTCAAGGTACCAAATAAAGTGTATTTGGTGGTCTAAAACCCATTACATTGTATCTAGTACCTTGTTTTCCCAAATGGCAATTTTCAGTCAATTTTGGTCATTCTCTTTGTAGAGAGTTCAAAACAAGGAGTTTATCGCTTGAAACTTACCTACTACCTCAAGGTGCCAAATAATGAGTATTTGCTAGTCAAAAACTCATTTAGTTGTATCTAGCACCCTGTTTTCCCAAATGGCAATTTTCGGTCAATTTTGGTGATTCCCTTTAGAGAGAATTCTAAACAAGTGGTTTGTTACACAAAACTTACCTACCACCTCAAGGTATCAAATACAGAGTATTTGGTGGTCTAGAACCCATTTCGTTGTATCTGGCACCTTGTTTTCCCAAATGGAAATTTTCGGTCAATTTCTGTTACTCTCTTTGGAGAGAGTTCAAAATAAGGAGTTTGTTGCTCGAAACTTACCAACTACCTCAAGATACCAAATAAAGTGTATTTAGTAGTCTAAAACCCATTTCGTTGTATCTAGCACCCTGTTTTCCAAAATGGCAATTTTCGGTCAATCTTTGTCATTCTCATTGGAGAGAGATCAAAACAAGGAGTTTGTTGCCAAAACTTACCTACTACCTCAAGGTACCGAATAAAGAGTATTTGGTTGTCTAGAACACATTTTGTTGTATCCAGCACCCTGTTTCCCCAAATGGCAATTTTCGGTCAATTTTGGTCATTCTCTTTGGAGTGAGTTCAAAACAAGGAGTTTGTTGCACAAAACTTACTTATTACATCAAGATACCAAATAAAGAGTATTTCGTGGTCTAGAACCCATTTCGTTGTATCTAGCACCTTGTTTTCCCAAATGGCAATTTTTGGTCAGTTTTTATCATTCTCTTTGGAGAGAGTTCAAAACAAGGAGTTTGTTGCACGAAACATACCTACCACCTCAAGGTACCAAATAAAGAGTGTTTGGTGGTCTAGAACCCGTTTCTTTGTACCTAGCACCTTGTTTTCCCAAATGGCAATTTTCGGTCAATTTATGTTATTCTCTTTGGAGAGAGTTCAAAACAAGGAGTTTGTTGCTCGAAACTTACCAACCACCTCAAGGTACCAAATAAAGTGTATTTGGTAGTCTAAAACCCATTTCGTTGTATCTAGTACCTTGTTTTCCCAAATGGCAATTTTCGGTCAATTTTGTCATTTTCTTTGGAGAGAGTTCAAAACAAGGAGTTTGTTGGTCGAAACTTACCTACTACCTCAAGGTACCGAATAAGGAGTATTTGGCGGTCTAGAACACATTTCGTTGTATCTAGCACCCTGCTTTCCCAAATGGCAATTTTCGGTCAATTTTGTTCATTCTCTTTGGAGTGAGTGCAAAACAAGGAGTTCGTTACTCGAAACTTACCTACAACCTCAAGGTACCGAATAATGTGTATTTGGTGGTCAAGAACCAATTTCGTTGTATCTAGCACACCCTGTTTTCCCAAATGGTAATTTTCGGTCAATTTTGGTCATTCCCGTTGTAGAGAGTTCAAAACAAGGAGTTTATTGCTCGAAACTTACCTACTACCTCAAGATAACAAATAAAGAGTATTTGGTGGTCAGGAACCCATTTCATTGTATCTAGCACCTTGTTTTCCAAAATGGCAATTTTCGGTCAATTTTGGTCATTCTCTTTGGAGAGAGTTCAAAACAAGGATTTTGTTGCTCGAAACTTACCTACTACATC
This sequence comes from Trema orientale, assembly GCA_002914845.1. Classification (NCBI taxonomy): domain Eukaryota; kingdom Viridiplantae; phylum Streptophyta; class Magnoliopsida; order Rosales; family Cannabaceae; genus Trema; species Trema orientale. Next base: position 31,859 of record JXTC01000835.1, read on the forward strand.
AAGGTACCCAATAAAGAGTATTTGGTGGTCTAGAACTCACTTCGTTGTATCTAGCACCTTGTTTTCCCAGATGGCAATTTTAGGTCAATTTTGGTCATTCTCATTGGAGAGAGCTCAAAATAAGGAGTTTGTTGCCTGAAACTTACCTACTACCTCAAGGTACAAAATAAACAATATTTAGTGGTCTAAAACTCATTCCGTTGTATCTTGCACCTCGTTTTCCCAAATGGCAATTTTCGGTCAATTTTGGCCATTCTCTTTGTAGAGAGTTCAAAACAAGGAGTTTATTGCTCGAAACTTACCTACTACTTCAAGGTACCAAATAAAGTGTATTTGATGGTCTAGAACCCATTTCTTTAAATCTAGCACCTTGTTTTCCCAAATGGCAACTTTCGATCAATTTTAGTCATTCTCTTTGGAGAGCGTTCAAAACAAGGAGTTTGTTGCTCAAAACTTACTTACCACGTCAAGGTACCAAATAAAGTGTATTTGGTGGTCTTGAATCCATTTCGTTGTATCTAGCACCTTGTTTTCCCAAATGGCAATTTTTGGTCAATTTCTGTTATTCTCTTTGAAGAGAGTTCAAAACAAGTAGTTTGTTGCTCGAAACTTACCTACTACCTCAGGGTACCAAATAAAGTGTATTTGGTAGTATAAAACCCATTTCGTTGTATCTAGCACCTTGTTATCCCAAATGGCAATTTTCAGTCAATTTTGGTCATTCTCTTTGGAGAGAGTTCAAAACGAGGAGTTTGTTACCCGAAACGTACCTACTACCTCAAGGTACCGAATAAAGAGTATTTGGTGGTCTAGAACACATTTCGTTGTGTCTAGCACCCTGTTTCCCCAAATGGCAATTTTCGGTCGACTTTGGTCATTCTCTTTGGAGAGAGTTCAAAACAAGAAGTTTGTTGCACGAAACTTACCTACCACCTCAAGGTATCAAATAAAGAGTATTTGGTGGTCTATAACCCATTTCGTTGTATCTAGCACCTTGTTTTCCCAAATGGCAATTTTCGGTCAATTACAATCACCAATCGGCGAATCCTATCTGGAAGGTAAAATGACTAAAAGGTCCTTTGTTAGAAAAGACCTAAGAGTACAAGAATGTTTAAAAACAGTACATATTATTGTCTGCGGGTCCTTGAGCAATCAAGACCAATGAAGTTTTAAATATATCATTATGAATGATGATTCAAAATTTTGTTATGTTTACCTAATATTACTTCTAATTAAATTCTTTCGAAAAGTTCAATGAATTGAAAGCGGTATCCAAAAGATAATTAGGAAAAGCATAAAGACGCATCGATTGGATCGAAGCGTTGAATACCTCTATAGAGAATTCTTAGGAATGTCTCACAGACAATGAAAACTTTTCGCTATGATTAAGTTGTTGTTCAATTGTTCATTATTACGACCCAAAGTAAGTTATTTCTTAGGAAAATAACTGATGATGTAATCAGCCTATCTATGAAAGATAGAATAGAGTAAGCACTAAGGAAGGATAAATCACTAAAAGATCAATAAATATCGGATCCTCATTGAAGTGGGAGGATTGTGAGACAATCTGGTAGATTTTTGGAAATAGGAGAGTCCTATAACCTAGAATCTGATTACTTTATCTACTAAGAGGAAATAGATAATGTTGATATAGATCTTTGGCAAAAGGCAATAGAATCCATATTAGAGTCTATGTACTTTAATAGAATCTGGAATCTTGTCGATCCATCCAGAAGGGTAAGACCTTTTAGGTGTAAAATTAGTCTATAAGAGAAAAAGAGGAATAGACAGGAAAGTAAAGACTTTCAAGGCAAGTTAGTTGAAAAAGGATTATATACAGAAAGAATGTCTATTCTGTTACTATAATCTAGTCTATTGATATACTCTTTTTCAAAGTTGTGTCTTTTGATTATGAGATATAATAGATGGACGTCAAGATAGCTTTCCTGAATGGCAATTTTGACGACTGTATCTAAAAGGTACCTCCAGAGGGATTCATTTAAAAAAAGGCTAAGAAAGTAAAGTTTGAGAAACTTTAGAGATCTAACATATAGACTTAAGCATTTGTCTAGAATTTATCGATTTGATCGATATATAGACGAATCTTGTATCTATAAAAGATTCAGGACAGTACAGTGATTTTTCTGGTTTATACATATTGATGATATACTAATCATTGGGAATGATCTAGTATAAAAATCATCAATAAGAATATAGTTAGCACAATAGCATGATATTTATTATGCTGTTGGGATAGTAAGTTGTTACTAATCCAATCCAGAACCTGTACATAGAAGTATAGTCAAGTGTATCTTTAAGTATCTTCAGAGAAATAGGAACTATATACTTGTCTATTCTGGAGATAGATCTGACTTTTTGTAAGATATATTAATTCGGATGCTCGATCTGAAAAATATACTCCAGAAGATTAACCTTTTGTTATGTGTTAACCCTAATAGGGAGAC
>JXTC01000836.1:0-19123 GCA_002914845.1 Trema orientale
TCCGGCTCTAACTGCTACGAAGATTCACAGAGGAGAATAATAAAAAAGCAGAGTAATGACCATAGTTTAGAGTAGAAGATTTTTTGGACCTTTGTTTAGAGTATTTAGGTAAATTTAGATAGGTTACATGACATTTATATATGGCCATTTTTTATAAAATTTGTGAGGAGGCGGCTTTTATCTTAGTGGGTCATTAGTTGACGAACGGTGTAAAAAACCCCAATAAAAACACACCACAAATGAATTTTAATTAATTGAGGATTAATTGAGTGACAATTGTTAACTTTTTGTGAGTGTAATCACTTTTGGTATGCAAAATTATAAAGTTAACCTCCTGAAATTCAAACAGTGGTAAGATTCACATTAAAAAAAAAAAAAAAAAGAAAAAAAAAGTTGGCCGGTGTTATAAATTATTGATGGTGCATACTGTAATTCTTTCATTATTATTTATCTTAAAAGAAATTCTTTCATTACTTAAGAAAAGAACTTAGCTTTATATAAAAAAAAAAAAAAGATCTTATAGCCTATTGTATAGTATTAAATTATCGATGATCAGATTATTGGTTCAACCATAATGATTTTTTTTCCCCTTTAGCAACCAAATTGACTAGTTAGCCAATAAGATATAAGAGAAAGAAATCCAACAAGATTAAAAAAATAACAAAATATGTAACTATAAATGTAAAATTTCAACAATTTTTTCCCGAATTTTTGAATTGGATATTATTTTTAGGGTTTTTTTTTATCCATTTTTGTCCTCCGAATTCTTCTACAACTTTGCCTCACAGTGAAGTTTTATTTTAGGGATAATTGCAAAAAAATACCCTGAAGTTTAGGTGTTCTGTAAATTAAACCCTGAAGTTTGGACTCCGCAGAATAATATTCTGAGATTAAGAATTTCTGAAAATTAATATCATGGACAGGTTTTTTTAACCAATTTTAAGAACAAAAAAATAATAATATCCTCCATTAAAACTAGATTAATTCATATTGTTCATTTTAATTTTGAGGATATTATTGTATTTTCTCAGTTAAAAATCAACACAGAGTATTAATTTTCAGAAATTCGTAATCTCAGGGTATTATTTTGCAGAATTCAAACTTCAGGGTTTAAATTGCATAACATCCAAACATGAGGATATTTTTTTTTTGCAGTTATCTCTTTATGTTATCAACAAACTAAATGAAAGTCCTTTAAAGAAAAAAAAAATAAAAAACAAAACAAAAAACAAAACGGAACGGAACGTAACGAGAGTAATGGAAATAGGTACTTTTAGAAGTCATTTAAAAGTTTGCATACTTATCCAAATTTTCCGTATTATTCGAAACAAAGTGAGAACCCATCTACATAAGGGGCAATGCACGAAATGGGGTAAAAAACCGGGAAAAAAAAAAATTGCAATGTCAAACCGATAAACATTCCTGAATTCTTTTATACACTTTCCATTTCCGTAAAATCAGTCAAGTCTATACTCGTCTCAGGTCTCTGTCTCTCTCTCTCTATATATATATATGTACATCTCTCCAACCCTGAACTTGCTCGATCCGCCGCTGCAGCATGTGTCTCTCTTGATTGAAGGTATTCTTCCATAATCAATCCTAAAGGATGAATTTTGCTGTTATCATTTTCATGCCCTTTTTATATTCCATTGTAATAGTATGTGTGTATATATATTTATTTTATTTATACGTAATTCAAACCTTTCCCCACCACATACTCACATATATTCCCAAGAATCTTACCATTGTAATATATTACAATGTATGAATTGACCCTATCCACTGTCTTTGGTTCTTTACTAATTTTTTATTTTTTTCAATTGCTAGTTTCAGATCTAGTCTACCTTCACTCGAGTTCATTGCACTCATGGCTACGAAAAGAGTAAAAACATATTGTACAACAAAGAAGGATGGCATACCGAATGCTACAGCAGTGGATCGAATCTCTACGTTACCTGATCCTCTGATCCATCACATCCTCTCTTTCGTTCCCACCATTGATGTTGTTCGGGCGAGCATCCTCTCAAGGCGTTGGAGGCGCGTCTGGTACTCGGTCCCCGCCTTAAATTTCTGCCATACTGATCATATGGACCGCTTTCATTTTCACAGTCAGCCAGAGCAAGCGTTCCACAATTTTGTGAGTGAGTGTTTAAAACACCGTGAGAGAAGCATGCGTTATATTGCCGATTCATTAATCACTGGATTAAAGCTCCATATTAAGTACTATGTTGGCAAACCTGCCCTAGATAACTGGTCAACTTCTGCTATTTGGAGAAACGTTGAGGAGTTGGATATTTGTGTGGAATCTAAATATTTTAGGAATTACTACTCCGTACCTGAAGCAGCACTTAATGCAAAGTCATTAACTGTTTTGAAGTTGGATTATTTGATTCTTGACGGTTCATGTTCAATAAGTCTTCCATCTTTCATGTCTTTGTCCTTAACCTGTGTCAAGTTGGAGGACAAAGCATTAGATAATTTACTGTTGGGATGCCCTGCCCTTGAGAAATTTGTCTTAACGAGATGTTATGAGTTGATTGATCCTAAAATTGCAAGTTTAACACTCAAGTTCTTGGAAATTGACGATTCTAAATCTTTTAAACCCATAGAAGTTGAAACCATAAATTTAGAGTCTTTCAGATATGATGGCAACTGTAAGGACATCAATCTTTCTGCATGCAAGGCAATTAAGAGTCTCTCACTCTCGGATATTATGCTTGATGATGAGTCATTGGAAGATTTAATTTGTGGATTTCCTCTGCTCGAGAGTTTGGCCTTATATCATTGCTTTGATGTGAAACACATCAGAATTTATGGTCAGCACCTGAAGAGTATAAGACTGGATAAATATTATGAAGCTGGACAAAAATATCCGCAGTTCACAATTGAAGCACCAAATCTAGTTTCCTTTTATTATAAAGGCAATCTCAAGTGTGGTATATCAATGAAGAAGCTAGATAATATATTAATTGCTCACATCGTAATTAAGGGCCCCTATCAAGGTCAACAAGACTACTACGATAGAGACTGGTATATTAATCTGATGAGATTTCTTTTAAAAATCAATTTCTCTTGGAATACTACTGTAAGCCTCCATGTTTATTCAGAAGAGGTATGTATACTATACACGCTCAACTAATTAGTTTTGTTGAATGTGTTTACATATAAATGCTTGTCATTGCTTGGTTTAAATTTAAACAATATGAATATTATTCTCACCTATTATGTTGATACATATTTATGTGTTTTCTCCATTTATGATGGATAGGCTCTCATCTTTCCGACACACTTGAGAAATTATTTTCACTCACTGTGGCCCAGTCTGAAGCATCTGAAGGTTATGACTTATTGTGATCTAAAGAAAAAAAATGAATTGAGTGACATATTGTATTGGATTTCACCTTCTCTCGAAACATTAGTTATTGAAAAGGAAACGGAAGGCTATTACTAGGGTAGGCTATTACTAGGATTTTCTTTTCTTGTTTTTTTTTTGGTGGTATTACTGTTAGATCGTACTGATTATCATGAATATGATTCGTTATAGTACTCTGGTCACGGCTATATTTCATTTTTATTCAAAACCAAAATATTCATTTATTGATTTCTTAATGTGTTTAATGGCATTTATCATCTGTGAGATTAAGTTTTTTCCCCCTTCTATGTCCTTTTTTCTTTTGTGTTTGAAGAAGAAGAATTTTCCTGTTATTATAATTGAGATGTTTTAATATAATTTTTTGCTTTTTTATTCGTGAAATCTTAATTTGTCCGTGTTAAAACTTAAATTTTTGGATGGATGGAAAAAGTTCAGAACCATAATGAGACAAAACAAAGTTTGGAGACCTATGGTAACTTTAACCCTTAAAACGATTGTGGAAACATATTGGATGCTTTCTTGAAACGATTTCAGACACTCACATTGCAAAAAATGATATTAACTNAAATTCCTTTGGCTTTGATTCCTTCTGAAGTACATTGGAGTGAAGTGTCTTGTGAAGCGCAAAGACAGCAGAGAAGGAAAACGGCGAGTTCTTGGCCATTTAGCAATTTAGGCAAATAAAGAACAAAAGATTATGAAATATTAACTTCTTATTTTCAAATAACTTTTTGAATGCTAATTTTTCACCTTCTCTCTTCATTTCTCTTGAAAAGTAGCCTCATTTCTCTCCTTTTCCCCTCTTTTTCTTCGGTTCGACTAAGTTACATCTTTCATTCCTCCTTTTTTTTCTTTCTATTTTTCATATAGTCACAATGTATGTGACACGTTGTCACATATATTAATGTAATAACTGACAATTTGTTACAATATTATGACTTGCGGTCACAATAAAATCAAAGCACAATTCGGACTTTTTGCTTATGATTTGAAGGGATGAAAATTGCATTATATCCATACATTTTCCTGGATCTTTAATTAAAAATATCATCCCTAAAAGTGATTTTTCTTGCAATGCGTGTAGGAGTTTTTTTTGTTCTTTTAAAAAAAAATACAAATCCTACCTAAGAATCTTCAAAGGCTAGAAATTCTTTTAATATTTCACCCATATCAAATAGGCACTTAAGGTTATACTAATACAGGCAATAGATGATTGTCCAAAGAGATTATCGATGATCGACATTAAGGAAAAAAATCTAAATAATTGCTTTCTAATTTCACATTTGTTCGGTATGTAATTAGCTTCTCTCTTATATGTTAAAAAATGGTATTGTTCACTACTAAAAGTTGTCCGCCTAAGAAGAAAAGACTCTGTTAATATAATTATGGAAGCATATTGTGGTATTGTTTTGAAACGATTTCAGATAGGTACATAATATTTTTTAGTTTAAAATCATTTTAAGCTGTATTTGTAGCCATCCTTTTATCGGCTTTCTTTTTGAAGAACATATTAGAGTGAAGCACAAAAGCAAAGAAGGAAAACATGACTTCTTGAGCATTAGCGATTTGGCGAAGGTTATAAATTCCCTCTCTTAATTATACTTGTTAACTCATTATTTAACATATAAACTCCATTATGCTTTTTAATATTATTAAATTGTGAGATAGTTTATTGAAATTCAATGTCATGCAATGAGATATGAGAGTAGATTCGGTAATCCTTTATTATTAGGCATAAATAAAAGACGATGACAACTATCAAATAAACGACAGAAAAATGATAAGTTACTTTAGAGAATGAATCTAAGGAACTACGACAATAATTAAAATAAACGACTTCAAGAGGCCATACGATAAGAGTCAATACATATGACACGAAAGGAAATAAGAAAACAAACCATTAAAAATAAAATAAAATAAAAACGTCAAAACGTACTAAAATCGTGTGAAGAAACGATGTCAACCGAAAATACAACCACAGATGTGAAGAACGGGAAAAATATGAATAAAGGATATTAATCCAAAAACGACAATGAACCCATAACGACAACCGGCTATAATGGAGACGTTAATGACCCAAAAATGTCATATCTAGACGACATGACAAAAAATTTCATAAACACTAGCAATCAGAACAAACGGACATTAACAGGAAATACAGCAAGTCGGTAACAAACACAATAAACGACATTAAGAAAAGAACCAATAATAAAAACGAAAAACAGATATGTGAACTATTACGTGTGGAAGCCATTTTAAAGAATCCTAGTAGATCTAGAGTCAAGTATAGGTTAAATACATGACGAAGAAACGTGTGGAGCTATGAGATCCTTGGGTATTAGACTTTGAGTCGATGAGGACTATTGGTTGGCCGTATGATGTGGTATTTATATAGGATTACTGTATAACTGGCACTACAATAAATCCTGTTTTTAGTTACAAATTTTTTAGCTACAAACTTTGAATTGCAATTAAACATTATGTTTATGCCACAAAACAATATTTTGTAGCTAATTATCTATAATTACCCACAAAATATATTTTGTAGCTCAAAATTGACATTAAATACTTCTTTCAAAAATTTCATCCAAAATTTTGATACATTTAACCTCAAATTTTAAATTTTGTAGCTAATAACAATAATTAGTGACAAAAATCTTTGAGGCTAAAACTTAGTTTTAAGCTACAAAAGTTGTTTGTCACAGCCAAATTCTTAATACATTTAACCTCAAATTAAAAATTTTGTAACTAATAACAATAATTAGTTACCAAAACAAAATGTAGCTGAAAATTGTTTTAATTTTACAAAATTTGAATCCAACTTATATTTTTTTAAAAAGACCCAGCTTTTAATTATTTACAAAAGGGAGTCATTTGTAAAAGCAGAAGCTCTTTTCTATCACTCTCTCTCTCTCTCCGACTCTGTCTAGCGGCTCAATCCATCGTTCTCGGTCGGTGACTTCGTTCTCCGATCTCAGCTGATGACTCTGACCATCGTTCTTGGTCGGTGACTTCGTTCTCCGATCTCAACCGGCGACTCCGTCCATCGTTCTCTGATCTCAGCCTGAAATTCTGTTCTCCGATTTCCGCTGTCACTTCATCTCTGGTTTGTTTTTGACTCATGCTCTTTGTGTTTGCTCTCTATATGTCAGCCCTGTGGGCAGCCGTGAGAGTGAGCCCAATAAAGAGAGCATGAGTGGTTGAGAGAAAAAGGGAGTTGGATAATTCTCTATAAATTTGGTATGAGGGACTCTTGGGTTTTTCAGTGAAACTGAAATTTGAAGAGTATATTTACTCCATTTGATGAGATTAACTATCCCTAATTACTTAGTCCGGTTCGGTTAATTCAGTTAGGAGTTTGTTTTATGGACTGCAGCTACAGAGTCATCAAGAAGCAAAATTCAGCTACGTACGTGTCAATCATCAAAGAGGCCTTGTTGTGGATTTATTAAGTCGGGATGTTTAGTGTGTATATATATATATATTCAATCTTTGTAATATTGGAAAGAGAAGAACCATGATTTAGAAGAATACTGAGAATTGAAAGTTATTTTGTTTGTTATCTGAGAAAAAACAGAGAGAAATTGAAAGAAAGTTCTGATAACTTTCTTGTGTAATTCCGGTAAAAAGATTGAGTACATAACTTTGATAACATCTTAGTAGATTTGGCTAAGGGATTGATTCCCTGCCCTCGGATGTAGGCTTTGGTATACTGCCAAAGCTGAACTAAGTAAAGGTGCTCTGTTTTTCTTTCTTTATCTTCGATTTGTTTGTTTAAATTCTTGAACAAGTTTCTGTGTATGTTTTCGTGAGTTAGGATGGTTGTTTCCTCACAGATTAGTATCAGAGCCAGGCTAGTTTTAAATCTTGATTCAAAGTGAAGACTTTTGGGTCTTCTCGATAAACTCCATCAGGCCAGACTCGACAGACAGTTTATCTGCTGGAAGCAAATATAGAGATGACTACATCTAAGTTTGGGGTAGAGAAATTTAATGGCAAGAATGATTTCGTGCGAGAAAAGATGATTGCCCATCTGAGTAATATGGTTTTGGATGAAGCATTGAAGGAAGAATCAAATATATCAGCTTCAATTGAAAACAATGTCAGACCTAAAATTCTCAAGAAAGCAAGAAACACAATAATCCTCAGCCTCAGTGACCAACTTCTTCAAAAGGTGATAAAGGAGAAGATATCTATAAAGATGTGGTCCAATTTGGAATGTTTCTACATGACTAAAGCCTTACCCAATAGAATTTACTCAAAACAAAAATTCTATGCATATAAGATGGATGATACAAAAATCACTGATAAAAGTACTGATAATTTTACTAAGTTAGTATCTGATCTAGAGAGTTTAAACATAAAATTAGATGAAGAGAATCAGGCAATTTTTTTTTCTAAACTCTCTGCCTAAATAGTACGATCAACTTAGAGATACTTTGAAATTTGGAAAAGAAACCTTGACATTAGAAGAGGTTACTATAGCTGCCTACTCAAAAGAACTTGATCTTAAGGCTAATGGAAAACATTCTAAGACAAATCGTGAAGGACTACATGTTAGAGGCAAAACAGATAAAAGGGATAATTAGAACAAGTCTAGAAGTAAATCTAAATCAAAGTCAAGGTCCATGGAAATTTGTTGGTATTATTATTAAGAAGGATATATAAGAAAATTTTGTCCTAAAAAAAAAAAACTAACAATCAGAAAGAAGATGGGAATTCCAAATTATCTGAAGAGACAAATCTATAGGATGGGTATGAAAGCTTTGAAGTGTTAACTGTTTCAAATACTAATCCAAAGGGAGAGTGGATAATGGATTATGGTTGTACTTTTCTTATGACACCAAGAAAAGACTTATTTGAAGAATACAAGAAGTATAATAGTAGTAAGGTATTTATGGGTAATAACATGATTTGTAATATTGTTGGCACACGAACTGTGCGGTTTAAGCTATGGGATGGTTCAGTAAAAACTCTTACGGATGTAAACATTTCCCAGATTTGAAAAGAAATCTTATTTAACTGGGTACTTTAGATCAAAAAGGCTACTCATATAAGTCTCAAGATGGGATCTTAAAAGTTTCAAAAGGGTCCATAGTTATTTTAAAGTGCTTATTACATAACAGGTTATATGTTCTTCAAGGTTTAGCTATGACAAGTGATGCTACAGTGTTAGATCAGAAAAGGGATCAAACCGAATTATGGCACAATAGGCTCGGTCATATGAGCATGAAAGGCTTGCTGGAGCTTGGAAAACAAAACATGTGGGGCAAAAAACAAATTTCATATTTGGAGTTCTGTGAGCATTGTATACTTGGAAAGGCTCATAGACTGAAATTTGCAACCGCAACCCATCGAACAAAAGGCACTCTTGACTATATTCATTCAGATTTATGGGGTTCTCCATAAGTACCATTTTCTTTGTCAAAATATCAATATTTTATATCTTTCATTGATGATTTTTCTCAGAAAGTGTGGGTATATTTTCTCAAGAATAACTCTAATGCTTTTGATAAGTTTGTTGAATAGAAATTGCTCATTGAAAATCAAACTATTAGGAAAATCAAAAGTTTAAGGATAGATAATGGTCTTGAATTTTGCAATAAGGAATTTTACCAATATAGTGCTGACAATGGAATAGCTAGGCATCATCCTTGTGCTGATACACCACAATAAAATGGATTAGTTGAAAGAATAAATAGGACAATCGTGAATAAAGTAATATGCATGCTTAATCAATCTAATTTGCCTAAAAGTTTAGGGGCTGAAGCTGTTACTACAGCTTGTTATTTAATTAATAAATCTCATAGTTCAGCCATTGATTTTAAAGTTCTTGAACAAGTTTGGTCAGGTGTTCCACCAACTTACAGTCATTTAAAAACTTTTGGTTGTTTAGCTTATGTGCATGTAAGTCAAGGTAAATTAAATCTAAGAGCTAAGAAGGAAATCTTCTTAGGATATCCTGTAGGAGTAAAAGGATATAGAATCTAGTTATTAGATGATAAAAAAAATATGTTGTTAGTAGAGATGTTGTCTTTAATGAAAAACTATATTTTATAAGACTAACATGTAGGAACCAAAAGAGGTAAAACCTACTAAAACTGGTGAGACTCTAAACAAGTCTCAGCTAAAAGTTAAAATAAGTTTGCAGGTATCTAATGAAGCTAGAACACAAAAGTGTTCATCAAGGTGGAGATATAAAACCTGAACTAGATGAAGATCTAGTGCATTTTCTAGATGAAGACCATGATGATGTTAACCATCAAGAGGAAATAGAAATTGAAAAATATGCATCGAATAGAGGAAGACTTGTCTAAATATCTGCTATCCAGAGATAGAACAAGATGTCAAATAAGAGTACCAACCAGATTTTCTCAAGCAAATTTAATTGCATTTGCACTCAATGTGGCTGATGTCCTAGAGCTTAACGAACCCAGTTCTTACAATGAAGCTAAGAAGAGTTTTGATTAGGTAAAATAGAGAAGAGCAATGGAAGAAGAAATGACTTCTTTAGTTAAGAACAAGGCATGGTTTCTTATTGACAGATGAAAAGGAAAGAAGGTGATTAGTTGTAAATGAGTTTTCAAGAGAAAAATAGGGATTCCAGGAATAGAAAAAGCTAGATTCAAGGTAAGGTTGGTTGCTAAATGTTACTCACAAATAGAGGGAGTTAACTATTATAAAGTCTTTTCTGCTGTATTTAAAGATACATCTATAAGGATACTTTTAGCTATTGTTGCAATTCAAGATCTTGAGCTTGAACAACTTGATGTTGAAAACAACTTTTCTACGCTCGAACAACTTGATGTTAAAAACAACTTTTCTATGCTCGAACAACTTGATGTTAAAAACAACTTTTCTATGTGGGAATTTAGATGAAGAAATCATAATGCTACAACTTGAAGGTTTTGAGAAGTTTGGGGTTGAACATAAGTTATGCTTGCTGAAAAAATCTTTATATAGTTTGAAGCAGTCGCCTCGCCAATGGTATAAAAGATTTGATGATTTTATGCCTAAGCAAGATTTTATTCAAAGTTTTTATGACAGCTGCATTTATTTTGCTCAAACAAAAGACAAATCCTTCATTTATTACTAATCTATGCGGATGATATGCTTATACCATGTAAGAATAAGGATGAAATCCGTAGAGTAAAGTTGTTGTTGAATACTGAATTTGAGATGAAGGATTTGGGTGCAGCTAAGCAGATTTTGAGAATAGATATTATAAAAGATAGAAACAAGCAGATTCTCACAATATCTCAGAAGAATTATCTTAACAAGGTAATTGAGATATTTAGTATGGGAGAGGCTAAAGCAGTTAATACTCCCAATGGTGCTCACTTCAAGTTAGTTGCTACTACAGATAAGGAAACTATTGAAGAAGCAAGTTCATGGAAGGTGTTCTATACTCTAATGCTATTGGCAGTATAATGTATGCAATGGTTAGTACTAGACTTGATATTGCACATAGAGTATGTTTGGTTAATAAGTATATCAGTTGGCCAAAAAAGGTTCACTAACAGGCAGTGAAGTGGCTTTTAAAATATCTAAAAGGTTCATCTGATTTTAAGCTTTGTTATAAAAGAGGTAAAGATTCAGATTATAAGGATTTTGCGATTCAGATTTTCTTGGAGACTAGAATAAAAGAAGATCATTGTCTAGGTATATTTTACACAAGGTGGAAGTATTGTTAGTTGGAAATCTAGTCTTCAGCATGTGTGCATTATCATCTACTGAGGCTGAATACACTGTAACGTCCCCTAGTTTAACCATATTGTCATATACAGCCAAACTAGGAAGTGTTATTCGTTTTTAAACATTATCTTTAGTTTTATAAAAAGGCGGGCAAATTTGAACTTTCTAAAACTTATAAACAAAGCAACTGCATGGCATTTCTTGTTAAAAGTGTCTTTACAAAATGTACAATCAAAAGAAGTTTTTACCTGTCTATTTTGCCATCAGTGGTAGTATTTACATTATATCAAAATATCTGAAACCAACAAAAAATGTCGCCCATAGGTCAAGCTCGTCCACATCTGTATGATCACGGTGACAAAAGGCAAGCCAGGCAACTAGCTATTCAGTACCAAAATGTGCCTCCTCATCTGTATCACAATACTAAAATGAGCTAAAGCTCAGTAAGTAAAAACTTGCACGCTTATGTATACTGTAAAATCTCATCAAGTTCCCATTGTACACTTTTCTTTCTTAAATATTTGAATCCATGCATTTTCTTTAAAAACATTCATAGTTGGCCCCCTTAGCATACTGCTAGTCCCGTAAGTCAATAGGCCGTGATAACATTGGGCGGAAACTATGGCCAAGAGTAAAAATAAGGTGCGACCGTCGTGTGAGATTTTTGAAAACTCCTTCCCTCATCAAAGGGGCATCCCACATCGTGCTAATATTGTCCCGCTTCAACGAGACACATCATAAGATCCGCAAGTCCTGCTTCAACAGGAGAGTCTGCATTAACAGACTTACCTACCCAGCTCCGACAGACTAGCAATTGTACTTAAAACTTATCTTATAAAATTGGTACAATGGCACTTATTTTCAAATACCTTGTAATAAAATTCTCAATCTGCATGCAAGATGTGCCATACAAATGCCATTTTATAACTTTCAAGAATAAGTAAGTTTCACATAATGACATCTTCCATGTAGTTCTTGTGATACAGTTGTAAGTCTTTTACTTACCTCATATCCTGAATAGAAATTATTAGTGAAAAGGGTCAATATCCTCTAGAGATTGGTGGGCTAATCACCTGCCATAAATTACTATTATGCTAAATGCACATTTTGTCAAAAGAATGCGTCAAGATACTTGAACAAGACCGAAATCAGAACTTTCACCAATTTAGGAAACTTGATCTTAAATGACTTGGAAGTGTATAAATCACTTAGGGCACCTAATAGTTAATAACTAGCATTGAAAAACTATTCAAAAGTACTAAAATATGAATACTAGTTCATTAGCACAAAAATGACCCAAAATGGCACATAATCTTGTAAAACTAGTCCACTTGCCTCTAAATGGTGCCATTTCATTTTAAAAATATTTGGACAGCACTTCCCCTAATTCTAGGACATTCCCACATGATTAAAATCATAGTTTTAAACCTATAATGACAATCAATAAGCCAATTCTCACATATATACCTCAAAGAGGATCACTTAGAACAACCTAGATACACTTGAATTCTTTTCGATCTAAACAAAGTTTAAAATCAATTTTACATTGATATGTTATCATGACCAGTCACCAAATGAGTGAAATAAATAATAGGATCTATAAAATATGCACTCTAAGTTTAGAAAACTAGATTACAAACGAAAAAACATAATCTACCGCACATGAAAATACTTAAATCTATAACTAGCACACTTTTGGGCTTTAAGTCTAACTTTAATCCTCCACTTAAATTCTTTGTTTCCAGCCATAAATAAGGTATTCTAGGATCTTTATTCATCAAATAAAATTTTTGATTTAAGAGCTAAAGCAATAGAAATAAGTTACTAATTCTAAATTCCACAAAAAGCTCACCTTGACTAGTTTGAATCTTTATTGAAGCTCTTGCCTTCTACTTCCACAAAACTGATTTTCAAGGCTTTGAAATTGATCTTAGGACTCAAGAGGACCTAGAGGAATCATTATTTAAGTAGTATCAAGTGGAGAATTGAAATAGGAAAACAAAATCTAGGAAGAAGTACTAGTTGAGTTACCTTGACTAGTTTCGATCTATCTTGCTTTCTAGAGCTCCAAATTGAGTTCTACCACTCGGAAACTCTTGGATATAGATAAGGGGAGCTGAGAGAAGTCTAAAAATGGGTGATAGGGTTTCAGGTCGTGGCTGGAGAGAAAGGAGAAGAGAATGACCAAATTTGGTCCAAAACTGATACTTAATAACTAAGAAATGGCATAACTTAAGTTCTAAGAGGTATTTTAGGTATTTTGCTCAATACTTTCCATGTGTCAAGCTCTAAAACACCTTTAGCATAGTCACCATGTTGCTAGATAATCCTATGCACCCAAGTCTAGCCAAAGTTGGTGAAACCTAGCCTAGAAGGTGAAAACTAGTCATACTTTGACCTACAATCCCATATGGTCAATCTTATTGTAATCTAGTGTAACCTAGTCCCATAACCAATCATTAAACGTAAAACTAAGTCAATTAGACTCCAATTAATAATGTAAACAAAGTATAAATGCCTAATTATTAGAATACACAAAGATGACATTACGCGATTAAGCTAAATCTAAGCTAGCTTAGTGTAATTAAACATACTTCAGTATAATGACTGCCACCTCGTGCTTACCTAGGACTGACAAATAAAATGCTATAAATGAGTCCTAAATATTAAATTAAAGTTATTTGACGTGTTAAACACGCAGTGAATTTGACTCCGAAAAGCGTGAAAAATACATTTTACCGAAAAACTATTATTTGACCAAGTTATCAATAAACATGATTTTAATGCATGTGCATATAGTATTACTATTCGTAAATGTATTCTTAGTTCCTTTCACATACTAAGCTCTCTCTCTGAGGGCACTGAGCCTTTACACTGTATGGGAGCATTTTAACAAGCATTAGTACAATAATACAGATCAAAAGCATTTAACAATCAGAATGAGTAATTTACCATAAAATTGATACTAGTTTCATGATATGTCTATTATGCAATATGAACATATTTATTATTGGCTTATTACGCATGTGAGAATCTTGGGCATCACACATCGTGACACCCAGCGCTGTATACATTGTCTATATCGAGCCACTTAACTCAACCTAATTATTAACACGTAGTTGCCACTAACGTCATTTATATGCTTGACACCTAGCTTGCCCAAATGTTGACATCTAGTTGCCACTAACCTCATCTGCATGCTTGACATCTAGCCTGTCCTATTCCACTACGTGCTTCCTACTAACACCTCATGCTTTCGAACTTCACACTCCGTGCTTTGATTTGACGCCTCGTGCTTACAGTGCCACCTCGTGCTTACGGACACATCATGCTTAGAACACCTCGTGCTTCATTTTTTTTTTGACTTATCATCAAAATATCATGATTTATAGAACTGTCTAGCACGAAAATAGAAAAATAATAACTTCTTCTTAGAAATTGATCATAACATCAGAAATAATCTTGTCTCTTCCGTCAACAGTTTATCTATTCTAGATTGTTGGAAACTTAACTATCAGTTTTCATCGAAAATATTTTCTTTTATCAGTTGTCTATCATCAAAAGTTTATACTGCTAAGTACTTTGGTCAGTAGCTTAACTCATTTCTATTGCAGAAAACCTAACAGCAAAAGTCTGTCTCATAAAACGTGAAATTCTTTTGCTAGGATATTTATGAACTTGTAAAATCATTAAGCTCCTCATTGACCAGCTTAACTCCTCTAATTAACTTAAAACTAGACAAAGCTCCATTACACATAACATGTAAGCATGCACGTGAATCGGGGTGTGACAAATTCCCCTCCTTTTAAAATTTTCGTCCTCAAAATTTGAAAACTTTTTAAAGATGAACATATAGTCATATAATATGCAAAGACATACTCAAATAATAATACAGATAAAATGAACCTAATGGTTGACTGAATTCCGTCCCATAACCTACTCAAAAAGATATTTTTGTCTATTGAAAGTATAGGAGCTGTTATCAAACGATTCTTTAATTCCTCAAGACTCTTTTCACAATCATTATTCCAATGAAATTTCAGATTCTTTCTAGTCAACTGAGTCAGTGGAGAGGCCAACTTAGAAAACCCTTCTACAAACCTTCTATAGTAACCAGCCAATCCTATGATACTACGAACCTCTGAAATATTTGTAGGTCTTGACCGATTACTTACAGCTTCAACCTTTGCTGGGTCCATAGAAATACTATTTCCAGACACTACATGACCAAAGAAGATAACTTTCTCCAACCGGAACTCACACTTTTTAAACTTTGCATACAACTGCTTTTCTTTCAAGATCCTCAAAACTGTTCTCAAATGCTCCATGTGCTCCTACCTTGAACGTGAATATATCAAAATGTCATCAATAAATACTACAACAAAACTATCTAAGAAATCCTTGAATACTCTGTTCATCATGTCTATGAAAGCAGCTAGGGCATTAATTAATCCAAAAGGCATCATTAAAAGCTCATAGTGCCCGTATCTCGTTTTAAAAACTGTCTTAGAAATATCTTCTTCCTTGATCTTTAACTGATGGTACCCAGATCTTAAATCAACCTTGGAAAACACTGAAGCTCCTTGTAACTGATCAAACAGATCATCAATTCTAGGGAGAGGATACTTATTCTTGATTGTGACCTTATTTATACTTATTCTTGATTGTGACCTTATTTAGCTCTCTATAATCAATACAAAGCCTCATAGTTCCATCTTTCATCTTTACAAATAAAACTGGAGCACCCCATGGTGAAAAGTTTGGGCAAATAAAATCCTTATCGAACAACTCTTGTAACTATCTTGCTTATGTCTCAACCAACTTTGTCAACCTACCTATAACTGTTGGGAATATGCCCTAGAAAGCAATTTCTTTGTTTGGCATTTTAAACAATATTTATTGGATTTAAGTGTTATCTATTTGTTGTTAATAATTCCGTATTATGTCCCAATTATATATATATGATGTTTATGTTTTTTATTATGCAAACGTCTAAAAGTTTCTATGACTAATAATGAGTAATAAAGAATTATTCGTGTGAAGTGTTCATATGTGGGAGACTGAATTCTTTATTTCATTATGTCTAAATTAAAAGTTCACATTCTGCAAATAAAGATGGAATACTTTATTTTGCCATAGAATGTAGTGTTGTCTATTTCAACGGGATTGATGAAGTCTCCAATCATCGAAGTATCTGACTTCAGATAGAAACACTAGTGCGTTATAAGAAAGTTATAAGTGCATTGAACTGGACCAAGTGAAAATAGAATTTGAGGTTAAGTGCCGTAACTCAATATTCTATCTTTCACTAATCTAGCACTATTGCAAGATTACCTTAATCCTAGTGATTGTCGGACTTGCTTTCATGAGTTTTATCTTTTTGACTTACTAAAGGACTAGTTTCGATTATATGGTTCGAACTCCGATATCTTGGAAGATAAGATTTGTGAATTGACGAGAACGCTCTTTATGATTTGGACACCATACATATAATGTCACTTTGAGTTTTTTCAAGGACTTGGATAATAAAAACCAGGCGTCAGGTATTCACTTTGTGAATTTGACTATGTTTGTAAGGGTAATTACAAACACCATAGTCAATTATTATCCATTAGATGAAAAATGACAACTCAAAGGTAAATATGTACTAGAGGGGTAATACGGTAATTTCACCTCACTAGTACGGCATTGCATCGGGGGTATATCTGCAGGTATAGTATATGCTAAATAGATCAAGTTAATTAAAGTGTTAATTAGCTTCACAGAAAATATATGACATTTAGTCTAAGAGTGCAATATTGGGCCTATAGTGGAGTGCCCCAATATTAATGGACAAGGCCCAGTCATAATTAAGAGTTAATTATGCCTGTGGGCAGTTGGCCCATTGGAGCTTAGACTATTTGGATCCATAAGGTCCCCTGTCTAGCTCACACATAGCCCAATACTAATTGGATGGTCAGTTGAGCCTAATAAGCCCATTAGGGTTTACATCTCTCTAGTACTTAAGAGAAAAGTTCTCCTAAGCCTGTACACAAGTCTCACACGCACATTACATGCATAGGAAGTGTGTTTGGCATGAAATAGAGAGAAAAGGAGAGAGTGAGAGTGACGAGCTACCGCGGGAAAAGTCCCGTGTTCATTCATAGCCGCCAAGGGAGAGATACCCATGGCCGTAGACGTGCAATCAAGAAGAAGGAAGAGCGTCTTCCGGATCGTCCGCTCATCTCTCATTGGGAATCAAGAAGGTGTCCACATACCGGATCATTCTACGGGCTCTAGAGAATAGACGGGAAGGCTCAATGGTTGTGAAGCGCTTCCAGGTTTTATCTAAACTAAGATCCATGAATTGATTTATGTTAGATCAATGATCCTGTTTATTTTGTTTTGTAAAGTTTCAAGAAAAATTTTAAAATACCTATTCCGCTGCGTTCTTGATTTATTTACAAAACTGCAGAAATCGTTTTCGGTAAAATCATTTTTGGAAATTTATTTTTCGGAATTTCCATCAAAAACAGTATCCTTATTGATCTCATTTTCAGTAGTACCCCTCTTATCACCCTTTTGCTCACTAGTTTGACCCTTAGTCTTTGGCATAATTCCTTATACAGTTACCCTTTCACTTACATCCAAGCATAATAGCCAAAAATATAAAGATAACATATCATAACATATAGCATCAAATTTAATGCAACCATAAGAAACTAAACTTACCAGTTGACTGAGTTTTTTATCACATGATCATACACATGTAGACAGTCTTCAAAAACGACTAAACCTCTGCTCTGATACCAACACTATAACGCCCCCTAGTTTAACCATATTGTCATATACAGCAAAACTAGGAAGTGTTATTCTTTTTTAAACATTATCTTTAGTTTTATAAAAAGGTTGGCAAATTTGAACTTTTTAAAACCTTTAAATAAAGCAACTGCATGGCATTTCTTGTTAAAAGTGTCTTTACAAAATGTACAATCAAAAAAAGTTTTCACCTGTCTATTTTGCCATCAGTGGTAGTATTTACATTATACTAAAATATCTGAAACCAACAAAAAATGTCGCTCACAAGTCAAGCTCGTCCATATTTATATGATCAGGGCGACAAAAGGCAAGCCAGGCAACCAGCTAGTCAGTACCAAAATGTGCCTCCTCATCTATATCACAAGACTAAAATGAGCCAAGGCTCGGTAAGTAAAATCTATGCATGCTTATGTATGCTGTAAAATCTCATCAAGTTCCCATTGTACACTTTTCTTTCTTAAACATTTGAATCCATGCATTTTCTTTAAAAACATTCATAGTTGGGCCCCTTAGCACACTGCTAGTCCTGTAAGTCGATAGGCCGTGATAACATTGGGTGAAAACTCTGGTCAAGAGTAAAAATAAGGTACGACCGTCGTGTGAGGTTTTTGAAAACTCCTTCCCTCATCAAAGGGCATCCCACACCATGCTAATATTGTCCCGCTTCAACGAGACATATCATAAGATCCGTAAGTCCCGCTTCAACAGGAGAGTCTGCATCAATAGACTTACCTACCCAGCTCTGATAGACTAGCAATTGTACTTAAAACTTATCTTTTAAAATTGGTACAATAGTATTTACTTTCAAATACCTTGTAATAAAATTCTCAATTTGTATGCAAGACGTGCCATGCACATGCCATTTTATAACTTTCAAAAATAAGTAAATTTCACATAATGACATCTTCTTTGTAATTCTTGTGATGTAGTTGTATGTCATTACTGTTGGGAATATGCCCTAGAAAGTAATTTCTTTGTTTGGCATTTTAAACAATGTTTATTGGATTTAAGTGTTATCTATTTATTGTTCATAAATTCTATATTATGTCCCAATTATATACATGTGATGTTTATGTTTTCTATTATGCAAACGTCTAAAAGTTTCCATGACTATTAATGAGTAATAAAGAATTAATCGTGTGAAGTGTTCACATGTGGGAGACTAAATTCTTTATTTCATTATGTCTAAATTAAAAGTTCATATTCTGTAAATAAAGATGGAATACTTTATTTTGCCATAGAATGTAGTGTTGTCTA
>JXTC01000836.1:19385-54173 GCA_002914845.1 Trema orientale
AATATTGGGCCTATAGTGGAGTGCCCCAATATTAATGGACAAGGCCCAGTCATAATTAAGAGTTAATTATGCCTGTGGGCAGTTGGCCCATTAGAGCTTAGACTATTTGGATCCATAAGGTCTCCTGTCTAGCTCACTTATAGCCCAATACTAATTGGATGGTCAGTTGAGCCCAATAAGCCCACTAGGGTTTACATCTCTCTAGTACTTAAGAGAAAAGTTCTCCTAAACCTGTACATAAGAGCCACACGCCACCCATAGCACAGTAATTGGGCTTGGTGTGAAACAGAGAGAAAAAGAGAGAGTGAGAGTGACGAGTCGCCGCGGGAGAAGTCCCGTGTTTGTTAATGGCCGCCGAGGGAGAGATATTCATGGCCGTAGACGTACAATCAAGGAGAAGGAAGAACGTCTTCCGGATCGTCCGCTTATCTCTCGTTGGGAATCATGAAGGTGCCCATACACCGGATCATTCAACGGGCTCTAGAGAATAGATAGGAAGACTCAATGGTTGTGAAGCGCTTCTAGGTTTTATCTAAACCAAGATCCATGAATTGATTTATGTTAGATTAACGATCTTGTTTATTTTTTTTTGTAAAATTTTAAGAAAATTTTAAAACACCAATTCTGCTGCGTTCTTGATTTGTTTACAAAATTGCGGAAATCCTTTTCAGTAAAATAATTTTTCGGAAATTTATTTTTCGGAATATCCAGCATTTACTTACCTCTTGTCCTGAATAGAAATTATTAGTGGAAAGGATCAATATCCTCTAGAGATTGGTGGGCTAATCACTTGTCATAAATTACTGCTATTCTATATGCACATTTTGTCAAAAGAATGCATCAAGATACTTGAACAAGACCGAAATCAGAACTTTCATCAATTTAGGAAACTTGATCTTAAAATGACTCGGAAGTATATAAATCACTTAGGGCACCTAATAGTCAATAACTAGCATTAAAACTATTCAACAGTATTAAAATATAAATACTAGTTCATTAGTACAAAAGTGACCCAAAATGGCACATAATCTTGTAAAACTAGTCTAATTGCTATTAAATGGTGCGATTTCATTTTAAAAATATTTGGACAGCACTTCCCCTAATTCTAAGACATTCCCACATGATTAAAATCATGGTTTTAAACCTGTAATAACAATCAACAAGCCGATTCTCACATATACACCTCAAAGAGGATCACTTAGAATAACCTAGGTACACTTGAATTCCTTTCGATCTAAACAAAGTTTAAAACCAATTTTACATTGATATGTCATCATAAGCAGCCACCAAATGAGTGAAATAAATAATAGGATCCATAAAATATGCACTCTAATTATAGAAAATCAGATTACAAATAGAAAAACATAATCTACCACACATGAAAACACTTAAATCTATAACTAGCACACTTTTGAGCTTTAAGTCTAACTTTAATCCTCCACTTAAATTCTTTGTTTCCGGCCATGAATAAGGTTTTCTAGGATCTTTATTCGTCAAATAAAAACTTTGATTTAAGAGCTAAAGTAATAGAAATAAGTTACTAATTCTAAATTCCACAAAAAGCTCACCTTGACTAGTTTGAACCTTTATTGAAGCTCTTGCCTTCTACTTCCACAAAACTGATTTCTAAGGCTTTGAAATTGATCTTAGGACTCAAGAGGACCTAGAGGAATCATTATTTAAGTAGTATCAAGTGGAGAATTGAAATAGGAAAACAAAACCTAGGAAGAAGAACTAGTTGAGTTACATTGACTAGTTTGGATCTATCTTGTTTTCTAGAGCTCCAAATTTAGTTCTACCACTTGAAAACTCTTGGACATGGATAAGGGGAGCTAAGAGAAGTCTAAAAGTGGGTGGGAGGGTTTCAGGTCATGGCTGGAGAGAAAGGAGAAGAGAATGACCAGATTTGGTCCAAATGTGATCTTTAATGACTAAGAAATGGCATAACTTAAGTTTTAAGGGGTATTTTAGGTATTTTGCTCAATACTTTTCATGTGTCGAGCTCTAAAACACCCTTAGCATAGTCACCACGTTGCTAAATAATCCTAGGCACCCAAGTCTAGCCAAAGTTGGTGAAACCTAGCTTAGAAGGTAAAAACTAGTCATACTTTGACCTACAATCCCATATGGCCAATCTTATTATAATCTAGTGTAACCTAGTCCCATAACCAATCATTAAACATAAAACTAAGTTAATTAGACTCCAATTAATAATGTAAACAAAGTATCAATGCCTAATAATTGGAATACACAAAGATGACATTACGCAGTTAAGCTGAATCTAAGCTAGCTTAGTGTAATTAAACATAGTTTAGTATAATAACTGCCACCTCGTGCTTACCTAGGGCCGACAAATAAAATGCTATAAATGAGTCCTAAATATTAAATTAAAGTTATTTGACGTGTTGAACGTACAGTGAATTTGACTCCGAAAGCGTGAAAAATACATTTTACCGAAAAACTACTATTTGGCCAAGTTATCAATAAACATGGTTTTAATGCATATGCATATAGTATTACTATTCATAAATGTATTCTTAGTTCCTTTCACACACCAAGCTCTCTCTTTCTCTGAGGGCACTGAGCCTTTACACTGCATGGGAGCACTTCAACAAACATTAGTACAATAATACAGATCAAAAGCATTTAACAATCAGAATGAGTAATTTAGCATAAAATTGACACTAGTTTAATGATATGTCTATTATGCAATATGAACATATTTATTATTGGCTTATTATGCATGTGAGAATCTTGGGTATCACACATCATGACACCTAGTGCCGCATGCACTGTCTACATCGAGCCACTTAACTTAACCTAAATGTTGACACGTAGCTGCCACTAACGTCATTTGTATGCTTGACACCTAGCTTGCCCAAATGTTGACACCTAGTTGCCACTAACCTCATCTGCATGCTTGACACCTAGCCTGTCCTATTCCATTACGTGCTTTCTACTGACACCTCAGGCTTTCGAACTTTACACCCTGTGCTCTGATTTGACATCTCGTGCTTACGGACACATCATGCTTAGGACACCTCGTGCTTCACTTTTTTTTGACATCATAAAAATATCATGATTTATAGAACTGTCTAGCACGAAAATCGAGAAATACTAACTTCTCCTTAGAAATCGATCATAACTTCAGAAATAATCCTATCTCTTCCGTCAGCAGCTTATCTATTCCAGATTATTGAAAACTTAACTGTCAGTTTTCGTCGAAATTATTTTCTTTCATCATATTGTCTATCATCAAAAGTTTACACTGCTAAGTACCTCGGTCAGTAGCTTAACTCATTTCTATTGCAGAAAACCTAACAGCAAAAGTCTATCTCATAAAATGTGAAATCCTTTTGCTAGGATCTTTATGAACTTATAAAATCATTAAGCTCCTCATTGACCAGCTTAACTCCTCTAATTAACTTAGCACTAGACAAAGCTCCATTACACATAACATGTAGGGATGTATGTGAATCGGGGTGTGACATACATAGCTCTCACCGAAGTGGTTAAAGAAGCTTTGTAGTTGAATGGGCTAGTGAATTGGGCTACAAGCATAATTCGGTGGCTATATTTTGGAATTCTCAAAGTGCAATTCATTTAACTAAAAACAATATGTTTCAAAAAAGGACGAAACATATTGATGTAAGGTTGTATTTTATACGAGATATCATCACGAAGAAGCTGGTTGATGTTCTGAAGATCTCAATAGAAGTTAATCCTGTTGATATGCTTACCAACAGTTATTCCTATAAGTAAGTTCAAACAAGCTTTGGCTTTGCTTAGAATTTTGGCAATGTAATTCACTGAAGTAGGTAGGTTCTCTTAGTCATTTCTGAGTTATCTAATCTGTACCAAGGTGGAGAATTGATGAGATTAAATGTCCCTAATTAGTTCCCTAATTAGTTAGTTTAGGGTAGGTTAATTCGATTAGGAGTTGTTGAGGTGGCAATGTGGACTGCAGCTACAAAGTCATCAGGAAGCAAAACTCGACTACGTGTCAATCATCAAGGAGACCTTATTACGAATTTATTAAGTCGGGATATTTAGTATGTATATTCAATCTTTGTAATATTGGAATTAAGAGAGAACAACCATAATTTAGAAGAATACTAAGAATAGTAACTGAGAACTATTAAGAGAGTTATTCTATTTGTTATTTGAGAAAAAATAGAGAATAACTTTCTTGTGTAATTCTGGAAGAAAGATTGAGTGTGTAACTTTGATAACATCTTAGTGGATTTGGCTAAGGGATTGATTCCCTGCCCTTGGATGTAGGCTTTGGTATATAGCTAAAGCTGAACCAAGTAAATGTGCTATGTTTTTCTTTCTTTGTCTTCTATCTGTTTGTTTAAAGTCTTAAACAAGTTTCTATGTATGTTTTTGTGAGTCCAAGAAGGTTGTTTCCTCACACTATTCCTCGCTGAAATGCTCGACGGTGGTCGTGGACGTAGGCTACAATTTGTAATTGAATCACGATAAATCTTATATTCTTTATTTTATTTTGTTGTTTGTGATATTGGTCTAAATTCAATCTATAATTTAGATCATAATTTTTATACTGGCCAAGTGGGGGTTACAACATAAACGATATACGACAATAACATCAACAACAAAAAAATGCTTTGAAAAAAATCAAAAATACTAAAAAACAAAAAAAAATAACTAATGAGCCTATTTGGCATCAATACTTAAAAAACTATTTTTTGTTCTAAAAACAGAAAATTTTTATTAAAACAAAAGCTAGGGTGTTTGGCCTTATTTTTAGAAAACAATTTTTATAAGTTGAGTTACAAAAAACAAAAAAAAAAGATAATAATCGGAGAACACCTAAAAGTTGTTTTCATTTTATTCTCAGAAAATATTTAAATAAGGGAACTTCTTCTAAGCATCATGATCTCTATAGCTCTCACTGCATGGCCCAAGCTATATTGTCCTTAGCTCTAGTGGCCTGAGCTCCCCATCGTCCTTAGCTCTGGCTGCATGAGCTTCTTGTCGTCTTTATCTTACTACAACAAAAAAAGCCTTTCAAGGTACTTTATATGTGCCTTGAAAGACCTTGTACGGTACCCCCAAAAGCGCCTTGGTTCTGGGTGCTGTAATAGGCCCTGGCTACCAAGGCACTTATAAGGCTACCAAGTCACTCAAAAAGCATCTTGGTAGACCTACAAAGGTGCTTTCTGAGCTCTACCAAAGTGCTCTTTAGTGCCTTGGTATCCTAATAGATGTTGTTTTATTAAGGCACTCCAAAAGCGTCATGGTACATATTTCCAGGAGATATTTTTAATATATTTGTTTATACTCCCTAAAATTTTATAAATATAATCCAAATTCATTACTTACACCAAATATTTCAAATAAAATGGAGTATAAATATAAACTTATATACTAACATTAAATAAACATTACAAACTTAACAATAGAATCATAGTATATAATATAAAAATAAGTAGATAATGAGTAAAACAATATAGTAGAACTACTTAACATAATAACTTCATCATGTTCATACCCATATAGTCTATAGACTAATTATATATATTAGTTTTCTAAGCCAAACTAACATGATCATCAAAAACTATATAATTTAAAAGAACAAAGTCTAGGAACCTCAAATGAAAAATTGTATTTGTTCTTCGATCAACTCTTCAAGAAGTCCATTGATATCATCCTTTGTATAGAAATTTTATACATTAAACTACAAATTCAAACACTTTATTTGTTAGAAAATGATTAATCAAACTTTAAATTATAAGAGAACTAATAAAACATACAAGTTACATACTATTATGATAAATGATTTAACATCGGCTTGCTCAATGATTTTTCTTATAAATTTACATATGTAGAATCCGCCTTCAATACTTGCAGGTTTTCTTAAGCACTATATATAAGATTCGAAAAAATAAGTAGTTTTAATTAATCTTCTACCCAACATCTATTATTAATTCAAGTTTAGTATCTTTATTAGCTTATAAACTGGACCATTTAGTCTTTCTTTCATCCTCTTTTCCGCACTATATATGTTGAATGAACTTTAAACTAGAAACACACGAACACAAGAAATAAAATATTAACAATAACAAACATAACTAAAAATACTATAAAATACTGAACAATAACAAAATAACTATTAGAGAACTTACTCGATCGTTGATAAACCAATTTTCTCATGGAAAGCTAAGCCGAGAGGATCCAGAAACTATACATAATCTTTGAGAAGATAAATGACAAGCAACATCTAATATTTCCTGCTCATAAAATTGATGATAAAGACTATTTATAATGTAACAATTAACTTTATATCCAAAGTAGTTGATATGACAATTAGTTAAGTTTAAAATCTTAACCATGATTCCAGAGTGTAATTAGAAATTAATGTTCATTCTCAATGAATAACATCCGGGTTGCTAAACTTATAGCACGATCCTCACATGGACCACCTTCTATAGCAACTGCACTAGGATCCATGAACATGTACTTATCTTGATAGCTATATTATGTCACTAAACGATGTAATCACCTATAAGTACAAAATTCAATATGAATCAAGTATTGTATTATATAATTGTCAACTATAGATACATGTATATATATAAAGTGCTAGATATATTAAAAAAGTAAACTTCTTATCCTTTAATGGAAAACCAAGATAAATTTCCATATGTAGGGAAATTATTGAGATTGTCCATAGTAATACAGCCTTGAGAGTAAAATCTTTATCCTCATATGCATCACAAGCTTCTACACCATCATTCCACAAACTGTTCAAATTATCAATCAAATAGGCTAAATACACATCAATGTCGTTATCAGGTTGTCTAGGTCCTGATATTAATATTGTAAGAATTATAATCTTTCTTTTCATACACAATCATGGAGGAAGATTATAGATTACAAGCATTACAGGCCAACACCTCTATTTGCTACTGAGAGTTATATGAGGATTAAAACCGTCTGCAGACAGACCGAGATGAAGATTTATTGGATCACTTCCAAAAGAAGGCTATTTGTAATCTATTGTTTTTCAAGCCCATGAATTGGCTGGATATCTAAGTTTATCATTTTCTATCCTCTCATTCGTATACCATGTTAGATTTTTAGCATGCTCACGATTCTGGAATAAACGGTAAAAACGAGGATTTAGAGGAATATACTACAAAACCTTAGTAGGGGTTCTAACTTTTACCTCTTCAGAATTCTTATTCTGCTGCCACATAGGCTCACCACATAATAGGCAAGAAATTGCACCTTTAAATTTCTTTCAATATAAAATACAATCTTTGAGCAAGTGTGAATTTTCTCATATTGCATACCCAATGGATATAAAGTTTTTTTGGCCTCATAAAAGGAATATGGTATCTCATTATCATTTGGCAACATCTCTCCTAGTAAAGCAAACAAGTATGAAAAACTCTTATAGCTCCATCCATATCTTGCTTTCAAATTATACAACTTCAATAGTGAAAACAACTTTGTGAATTTTGTACAACTCGGATAGACTGATTTCTCAGCATCATTTAGTAATGAATGAAACTTAATAGGATCTACACCTATTTTGTACTATACATCATCAATCATTTCAAAAAGATCATCACCCAATTCTAACCCATAATCATCTCTTATACTCTTTTTCGACGAAAATCCGGTAATCGGAACCTTTTCACCATGTCAAATCCATTGCTTATAATTTTGATCTATTCTATTGAAATATAAGTGTTCTTTTATCTTTTTAACACCCATCTTTTGTAAATTTCCACATTTAATACACAAGGACATAATTAAATTGGGATCTTTGACATTTTCAATAGTAAACTATAGAAAGCTATCAACTTCCTTTCTATACTCGGTCGATAATCTATCCGCCAACATCGATTTCTTATCAATTCTAAGCACATTTGGAAAAAAAAAAAAAAAAAAACTTAAACAAATTTTTGTTCGTAGAGAATACCTTATATTGAACAAATAATATAACAAACTAGATTATACTTAATTTTTGACATAGCCTCCTTTATTTCAAACAAGTAACCAATCATAGAAATATATATTAACACAAATAATAAACTCAACGATTTACACACAATTATAATATTATCAGTATGTCATCACAACATACAATTTCTCATAACATATCTCTTCTAAATTAGATTTTACCAAATTAAAATATAAAATTATTGAAAATAGTGACATAATCTAGGCCAAGAAAAAATTGAGATAATATAACTCAAATTGCTAATATATAAATAGTCTCCGTACTCCAAACTTCTACAAAAATGTATATACAAAAAAAAAAATTACTCAATATCTAAAATTCATACCACTTAAGAATTGAAAATTCAAAAACATGAAATAAATACAAATGCAAAATACAATTTTTAACCAATAACAAATTAAACTAAAACCTTTAATAATGTATAACACAAAAAAAAAATTTAAAATTACAAACTAGTTGTTGACAGTTGGTGACAACTAATTTGGCTAAGTTAGTTGTGATATTATAAAAGCAAATTAGTCAGGAGTTAGTTAATAATATAGCTTAATTACTCTAACTAATTCTTGATAATATATCAACTAAGACCTTGATTTCAGACTCAAAATGTGAGACTTGTTCTGTATAAATATGCTCTATTTCGAAGGCAAAGAATAGAGTGAAAAATCGAGTGTGAAACTGAGTGTTTATTGAGAGCTGGTGCCGTATCACACATGTTGCAACACAGATGATTTCTGTACTTTATATTGCAATATCGACTCTGTATTCTGTGAGTTGAGAAATTCGTAATTATACTACTGAGACTCTTAAGAGTAGCTTGAAGTGAGAATCTTGCTTTGTAATTTGAGAATACATAAGGGTGTAATCTTCTGGATTGATAGTGGATTCGACTAGGGACAAGTTTCCTGCCTTGGATATACAGTTTTCGTATTAAAAACTGGAACCAAGTAAATCGTGTTGAGTTTTTTTCTTGCACTCATTTTTCTGCATTTGTTCTTGATTGTTTGATTGGTCTGGTTGTTCCACCAATAGGTAGTATCAGAGCCAGTTTACCGAGACTATGAAGGAAGATCAATCCGAGCCAAAGTTGCTGATTTCAAGAACAAGATTTAAAGATGGGTTCTTCGAAGATAAAGATTGAAAGGTTCGATAGAAAATGAGATTTTAACATGTGAAAGAAGAGGATGAAGGCTGTGCTTATCCAGCAAAAGTGTGTGAAGGCTCTCGGGGATGCTTTGGGTTTCCCGAAAACCATGAAGCCATTGAAAAGGAAGAGCTTCTCGAAACGGCATATAATTTGTCAATCTTGAACTTCGCTGACAATATGTTACGACAAGTCGATGAACAAGACACGGCTATGAAGGTCTAGTCTAAACTTGATGCTCTCTACTTGACAAAAACTCTCTCAAATAAGATATATCTTAAGGAATAATTATTTGGTTTTAAGATAAATTCAACAAAATCATTGGAAGATAATCTTGATGACTTTAAGAGGATTACTGTAAATTTGGCTAATATTGATGAGAAAATCAATAATGAAAATCAAGCTATTATCATCTTAAATTCATTGCCTGATTCTTACAAAGACTTGAAGTCAACTATCAAGTATGGTAGGGAATTTCTTTTCTTTGATGACGTTCTTGGAGCACTAAGATCCTGTGAACTTGAAATCAAGATTGAGAAATGATCCCATGGTGAGGAGCTGCAAGTTCATGGCAGAACCCAGAAGAGAGACAAATCTAAAAGGAAAGGAAGTCGAGATCATAATCCAAAGGAAGAAAAACCTGCTAGAATTGTCACAAAGATGGGCATATTCGGAGATTTTGTCCAGAAAGGAAGAAGAACAATGAAAAAGATCAATCTAATACGGCCAATATCTCGGATGGATTTCACTCAGCTGATGTGCTTACTATTGCATCAGAGAGTTTCCACGAAGAATAGGTCATGGACTCAGGATGTACCTTTCATATGACACTAAGGAGGGACTGGTTGTATGATTTTCACAAGGTGAATGGTGGAAAAGTTCTCATGGGGAACAATAATACTTGCGAAATCATTGGAATTGGCTCTGTAAAATTTAGGATGTGGGATGGTTCTTACAAAGTATTGGACAATGTGAAATTGGAACCAAAGCTGAGAATAAATCTAGTTTCACTTGGAATGCTTGGTTCAAGTGAATATTCATACAGATATAAGAATCGAGTGATAAAAGTGTTGAAGAATACCATGGTGGTTCTGAAATACGTGTTGAAACATGGCCTATACATATTATAAGGAGAAGCTATTAACGAGACTTCTACTGTTGCGACAGAAAGTCTTTATCTTTGAGAAAAATCATTATGTTACAATAGAGACTTTTGCTACTGCAAATTCTGATGTTACAACATCAAAATCAGACCAGACAGCAATATGGCATAAAAGACTGGTTCATATGAGCATTAGAGCTTTGCAAGAACTCTGCAAATAGGGTATTCTAGACTCAGACCAAACAGCAATATGGCATAAAAGATTGGTTCATATGAGCATTAGAGCTTTGCAAGAACTCTGCAAATAGGGTATTTTAGACTCAAAGAAGATTTCAACACTCGATTTTTGTGAATCATATGTGCTGGGAAAGGCTCATAAGCACAACGGCTACTCACTCCATGAACGTGATCTAATCAATATTGTGCTCAAAATGGTATTTCTAGGTATAGAACATGCTCTGACACTCCCCAAAAAAATGGGTTAGCTGAACGTATGAATAGGACTATACTTAACAAGGTTAGGTATGTGCTTAATGAATCTAGTTTGCCTAAGAAATTTTGGGCTGAAGCAACACACACTGAATGTTATTTGATAAATAGGTCAACATTATCAGCTATAGGCTATAAGACACCAATGGAAGTTTAGTCAGGTAACCCACCTAGTTTAATGCATCTTAAACCATTCAGATATATTGCTTATGTCTATAAAAGTCAAGAAAAATTGAATCCTAGAGCTTTCAAATCTGTGTTTCTATATATCCACCAGGTGTTAAGGGTTATAAGGTGCGGCTAATTGATGATAAGAAATGTGTTATTAGTCGAAATGTCCTTTTTAATGAGAATGTTTTTATTTATAAAAGTATCTTGTTGGACACTAACCCTTTGTCTAAGAATGGGACTTTCCAATTTGAGGTAGAGAATTCCATAAAGCCTGATCAAGTTACAGGTACCTATAGCTTTGAAGGTGCAAACTTAGAAAGTGAAGGTGAAACTGAAGGAGAATCAGTTGCAGAATCCTAACTTGATGTTACAACATGGCATTGTTCACGAAATTATACTACAAGTGCACGGTGTCAAGTTTTATAGTAAAATGATAAATAAGGTTGTCGTACCCACATGAACTGATTTTTAATTTCTATTAAGTACCATAATTAGATAATCTTAATTTTATCTAGACAATTCAAATAAATTGTAGATATAAGTAATCTAAGGAAATTTAAAATACAAATTTAAAGATAACAATATAATTGTAATCGTAAAGGAAAATAACAATAGAAATAAATTCTAAAGGTTTGATTTCACCTAACTTTCCACTATACCTTTCAATTAACAACACCACTTGATTCATTTTCCTAGTTTATAAGCAAGAACTCAAAGTTATTTCTACTTCTTCTCTCGAGTGCCAAGTGAAGACTACACTTAAATTCCAATTTCAATATCTTTATTTAAAATTGAGAAAACAAGAGTTCATTAAGTTTTATAATTCTTAAAAACAAGCTTCAAATGATTCATAGGTTTTTTTTAACGTCGGAACGGGATCCGTCAGAAAGATGACGGCCTCGGGCACCACACAGCCACGCATGAGACAAATCTCATGCATTCACGTGCTCGTGAAGCGCCCATGCGGCCACCATGCAAGACGGCATGTGCATGGCCATGCATGGGACAAATTCCATGCGTCCTCGTACTCGCGAAACGTCTATGAGGCCGACATGCAAGACGGCATGTGCATGGCCATGCATGGGACAAATCCCATGCAGCTCACCGAAGCCCTCATGGCCACGGGAGCAGGNCATACATGAGCGGCGCACACGACTCTTAGTCATGCACCGCCTCGTAGCTTTTCCGAACCCAAAAAATCCATAACCTAATTGTTAATAGTTTTTCTCAAAAACTATAACACAATTAAAAATCAAACAACTTTCTATGTACTGTTTTATCAAGAACATAAAATATAAACACATAGAAAATCAAGATCATGCTAGAATCATAATCAAAAACACATCACATGATCATAAACATAGTGATATTTAATCGCTAAATCATTCAAACTCATTGAATCTAACGATCATCATACATAGTAGAGCATACTCATAAACGTGAACAAGACCAAACATAATTAAAGAGATCATCATGGAAATCATAGATCATCAAACTTTAAGAGAATAAGCATGAACAAGATATGCTAGATCATCAAAAACCTTTGCTCTTGATACCAATTGCTGGAAATTCTAAAAATAGATTTCCGAAAAAAAAAAATGATTTTACCAAAAATGATTTCCGTAGTTTTGTCAACAAATCAAGAATGCAGCAGAATTGGTATTTTAAAATTTTCTTGAAATTTTACAAAACAAAATAAAATAAACAGGATCATTGATCTAACATAAATCAATTCATGGATCTTGGTTTAGATAAAACCTGGAAGCACTTCACAACCATTGAGCCTTCCCGTCTATTCTCTGGAACCCATTGAATGATCCGGTGTGTGGGCACCTTCTTGATTCCCAACGAGAGATGAGCGGACGATCCGAAAGACGCTCTTCATTATCCTTGATTGCACGTTTATGGCCATGGGTATCTCTCCCTCGGCGGCCATGAACAAACACGGGACTTCTCCCACGGCGGCTCATCACTCTCACTCTTTATTTCTCTCGTTGTTTCATGCCAAGCACAGTTGCTATTCATGTAGTAGGCGTGTGAGACTTGTGTGTAAGCTTAGGAGAACTTTTCTCTTAAGTACTAGAGAGATGTAAACCCTAGTGGGCTTATTGGGCTCAACTTACCATCTAATTAGTATTGGGCTATGTGTGAGCTAGAAGGGGACCTTATGGATCCAAATAGTCTAAGCTTCAATGGGCCAACTACTCATAGTCATTATTAACTCTTAATTATAACTGGGCCACGTCCATTAATATTGGGGCACTCCACTATAGGCCCAATATTGCACTCTTAGACTAAATGTCATATATTTTCTGTGAAGCTAATTAACACTTTAATTAACTTGATCCATTCAACATATACTATACCTGCAGATATACCCCCGATGCAATGCCGTACTAGTAAGGTAAAATTATCGTATTACCCTTCTAGTACATATTTACCTTTGGGTTGCCATTTTTCATTTAATGGATAATAACTTACCATGGTGTTTGTAACTGCCCTTACAAGCATAGTCAAATTCACAAAGTGAATACCTGGAGCCTGGTTTTTATTATCCAAGCCCTTGAAAAAACTCAAAGTGACATTATATGCATGGTGTCCAAATCATGAAGGGTGTTCTTGTTAATTTACAAATCTTATCTTCCAAGATACCAGAGTTCGAACCATATAATCGGAACTAGTCCTTTAGTAAGTCAAAAAGATAAAACATATGAAAGCAAGTCCGACAATCACTAGGATTAAGGTAATCTTGCAATAGTGCTAGATTAGTGAAAGATAGAATATTGAGTTACGGCACTTAACCTCAAATTCTATTTTCACTTGGTCTAGTTCAATGCACTAATAACTTTCTTATAACGCACTAGTATTTCTATCCGAAGTCAGACATTTCGATGATTAGAGACTTCATCAATCCCGTTGAAATAGATAACACTACATTCTATGGCAAAATAAAGTATTCCATCTTTATTTATAGAATGTGAACTTTTGATTTAGACATAATGAAATAAAAAATTTAGTCTCCCACATGTGAACACTTCATACGATCAATTCTTTATTACTCATTATTAGTCATAGAAACTTTTAGACGTTTGCATAATAGAAAATATAAACATTACATGTATATAATTGAGACATAATATGGAATTCATTGACAGCAAATAGATAACACTTAAATATAATAAACATTGTTTAAAATGCCAAACAAAGAAACTGCTTTCTAGGGCATATTCCCAACACTTGTCCAGGTAAAGGTGAATTTCAAGTGTTAAAGAAAGTCTTGGATACTGAATCTGAGATGAAAGACCTGGAAGAAGCTAAGAGGATCTTAGGTATTGAGATTCAAAGGGATAGAATATTAGGGATTCTTATACTTTCTCAAAAGTGATACTTTAACAAGGTTCTGGATGTATTTAGGATGATGGATTCAAAGGCTGTTGCAACACCAATTGTGGCTCATTTCAAACTAGTCCAATTAAAGGAGAATTGATTAATAGTGAAAGAGAATACATGGCTGGAGTGCCATATTCTAATGTGGTTGGGAGTTAATATATGCCATAATTAGTACAAGACTCGACATTGCCTTTGGTATTAGTTTGGTGAGCAGATTTATGAGTACACCAGCAAGAGTTCACTGGGAAGCTGTGAAGTGGTTACTTAGGTATCTAAAGGGTATGTTGGATGTTAGATTAGTTTACAAAAGGAGCAGACATCCTAGTGGTAGCTTAGTAGACTACTGTGATTTAGACTATGCTATAGATCTAGACAAAAGGAGATCATTGACTAGTTATGTTTACACAATTAGTAAAAATGTTATCAGTTAGAAGTCTAATCTACAATATATCGTGGCTTTGTCTACAATGAAGGTAGAGTATGTGGCTCTTATGAAGGCTATCAAGGAAGGAATATGGCTATAAGGAATTAGTAAAGAATTAGGCTTCAAAGAATATGTTGTGACAGTGTATTGTGATTTTACAAAGTGTCATACATCTCTTAAAGAATAGTGCATTTCGTGAAAGAACTAAACACATAGATTTTTGACTATATTTTGTGAGAGATATTATTTCATAATGGCAGATTAAAGTGGAGAAGATTTCTATACTTGAGAATCCTACAGACATGTTGATGAAGGCGATTTCAGTAAGCAAGTTCAGGGAAGCTTTGAGCTTACTGAACATCCTACCTACTTGAAGACTGGTGGAGTTGCAGGGACCTTTAGTTCGGATCCACAACCAAATCTAGAGTCAAGATGGAGATTTTTGACACTTGGTGGCAACTAATTTGGTTAAGTTAGTTGGGATATTATAATAGCAAGTTAGTTAGGAATTAGTTAAGACTGCATCGTAATTACTCTAACTAATTCTTGATGATGTGTCAACTAAGTCCTTGATTTCAGGCTCAAAGTGTGAGACTCATTCTGTATAAATATGCTTTGTTCGAAAGCCAAGAATAGAGTGAAAAAATAGAGCATGGAACTGAGTATTTAGTGAGAGCTGTTATTGTATCGCACATGTTGTAACATAGGTGATTTCTCTACTTTATGTTGCAACACTGACTCTGTATTCTATGAGCTGAGAGATTCGTGATTATACTTCTGAAAATAGCTTGAAGTGAAAATCTTGCTTTGTAATTTGAGAGTACATAAGGGTGTAATCTTCTTAGTTGATAGTGAATTCGACTAGGGACAAGTTTCATATCTTGGATGTATAGTTTTCACATTAAAAACTGGAACTAAGTAAATTGTCGTGAGTTTCTTTCTTGTTCTGATTTATCCGCATTTGTTCTTGATTGTTTGATTAGTCTGGTTGTTCCACCAATACTAGGTCTCAAATTAATTTACTCTCTAACTACCTGAAATATGAAAGTAGTAAAAATTGAGACAACATATCTTCAATCCCAAAATTTTACAACTAAGTGAACTTCACACTTCACCAAAAGTATTTTTTAAAAAATAGATTTATTAACATCTACTTTCTACAAGACAATAAACTATAATAATATAAATTTAGATTAATTCGCACTAAAATAGAAAACACAGCCAAAAATAAAATTTCTAGTGAATAAACAATTAAAGTAGCACTTACAAGAGTAGAGATTATCAATGCATAGCCAAGAAATTCTAATTTGACAATTTAGGCTCTAAATCAACACACACTTAAACATGACCTAAAACATGAAATTTATACAAATTAATAGTCAAAACTATAGTTAAAACAATGGATAAACTAATTTAAGTGACTAAAATGAGGTGGATAATCTTTTTCCCCTGATAAAAATAGTATATGGAAGATTAAGATTCTAAATCAACACATTCTCATATATAACCTAAAATATGAAATTTCATAAATTAATAGGTTAAAATTATAGTTAAAACAATGGGTAATCTTATTTTAGTGACAAAAACAAGTTTAAAAGGTTAGAAATACCCTTTGGCTAGAAACTATGGTATATGGGAGCATGGAGGCGTGGCTAGACTTGGAGAACATGAATGAGCGAGAAAGAGAGAGCAAGCTCTTTAGGGTTCTCAATTTGGGGTTCTTATACAAGGCCTTTATCGCCTTATAGGCATCATGAAATTGTGCTTTAATGGTGCCTTTAAGGCGCCATGAAATCGTATTTTAACGGCGCCTATAAGGCATCGTTATTTTATGGTACCTACTATGGCACCTAAAAGGCGCAGTGGTTTTTGATCGTCTTTCACTACGCCTATAAGGTCCCGTGGTTGTTTGGACTTTTACCATGGCACGTTTGTACACGCACTGTGGCAAGAGCCTTTTTTAGTAGTGGCTCAAGTGGCCACAGCTTCATTGTCCACCTCTATCGACCTCATGTACTTTTCTTTCCTCTGTCTTCCTCCCCTCATTTGGTAGCCTAAGTTTTTTCATAATCATCCAGATCTAACACTGTGTCAGATCTGAAACTCTAAATTAGTTGCTCTCTTAGTACAAAAGTTATTGCTAATCAACCTTAAGCTCAACTTTTTCGATTCAATATTTATGGTTATTGAGTCTGTATAGTTATAAACGATATTTTGAATGATATGGTGACCAACGGTTCCTTTCTATGATCACTGTTAGTAATTATTATAAATTTTCTCCTTGTACTTTATATGTTTGTTGAACTTTTTTAGCTGAAAATTTGTTACCCCTATGTTTTGGATTGTGCTTGTTAGTTAGCTCAAGTTTTATGGTCATTTCATTAACTGATTTCTGACTGTATTTTCCTTTAAAGCTTTTTCACACTCTATAAATCACAGATTAGTGACAGAAAGAGTTGTAATATTTTTATATCTTAGATTGAAATATAGGCTAGTTAAGGAGAGAGTTTGTTTGAGAAAGGATTTTTTACTTTATAAAAATGATAGAAGGATTTGAAGACTACATAACAATTGTTGGAAAAATGAAACTACCAGATAATTTTTTGGAGTTTTGAAAATTGCCAAATTTATTTTGGAGTTACAAAATTTAATCTAATATAAAATAAATTTGTTTAGAAAACTGATCAGTTTCTAAATGGTCAAACGTTTTTGCGTAAAATATTTTTGAAACTAAATCCTGGTTAACTGCATACTTGTAATAACCCTTTATGAAGTCAACAAATTGACTCCTTCTAGCTCCCTTTTAGAAAATATGCAAAATAAATTGTACAGAAGAAAACTTTTTCTATTCTTTCTTCTCAAAATTCTCTCTAGATCGCCGCTCATCAATCATTGTATTCTGGGAGATGTAAGCCTAATAGTCTCAAGTCTCAAGTACCCACTAAGAGGATGCAAATCTGTTTTAAGGAGATTGTGTGATGCAAAAATCTCGATTCCACGTTGTAATTCAAGTGCTCTGTTATTTTAGTATTGTTGATGTTATCTTATTCATTCTATTATATTGGGTATTGTTTTATTGAAATTCCATTATTTTGCTTGTTCCTCTACATTTTATATATATATATATATATATATATATATATAAAATGTAGAGGAACAATCAGTGTGGTTAGTGGCCATGGGATCTGGTTATTGGTGCAAAGTTCAAGTAAAACTACATGCCAGCGAAAAGGGTACACGAGAAACAAGAAAAAAAGAAGAGTTTACAATGACAGAGAAATTGGGTTCTCAAGCATATCTATAATTTTATGGTTCTTTCATTGTTCTCAGAATATGTTTTGCTCTTGCTCGTTTTTTCTTGAGATTTTATGTAAATTTGATTAATTTGATTTTAATCTTAATTAAAATCAAAGAATGTATACTCAGTGTTTGATGAAATGTTACAGTGAATATATGATTGTATTTTGAATGTTTTTTTTTTCTTTTTTTTTTGTTTTAATAATGATTTCTGTTATTATTTTATTTTGGGTTAGATATGTTAGTGTTGTTAGGAAGTAGAAGACAATTAATTGGGTTCTAATATGAATTTCTTTTGACATAGGTGTTTAGAACTTGTTATTGCGAAGAATAGGTAGTAGAGTTACATGAGATTTCTTGTTCATCGACTTTTTTTTTTATTCACTGTTCGAAGTTCAGAGTAGAAGATATCAGTTTTCGTTTGTTTGGCCTGTTGTTGTCCAATAATCTCTAACCCTATGACAATTTACTTGCAAGGCTGATCAATTCCTTCGAAAGAAACAAACATACCCATTTGTGATTTAGCCTTTTATGTGTCAATGCATATTGGTTTATATGACTAGTCAAATACTTAGGATGACTCGATCCAAAGATTCCCACACTTGCTTTATGTACGCAGTTACGATTTTCAGGGACAAATGCCAAACAGAATTAAGCTTTGGCAACGCTAGGTGTTAAATTTCCAGAAAACAAAAGCTAGGCGTTAAATTAGGAGATCATCATAAAATTTAGATTAGTGACACGTGAGAATTATTAGTGGAAACCGAAAAAAGAATTTTGAGCGGAAAGAAAGAAGTTCCAAAAAAATTTAGATTAGTTTCTTAGGGCCTGTTTGGCATTATTTTTTGTTTTCTGTTTTCAGAGTTATATTTTCAAAAATGAGAACAAAAATTGTTTTATAATATTTTCATAAAACAGTAGGTGTTTGGCAAATGTTTTCTAGAAATATTTTTTAGGGAAAAAAAAGTATATGAATATAAAAAATCATATTTGTATTATAAAAAAAAATATTTTGAGAGAAAATTCAAGAGAGATTGACTAGAGATAAATTCAAGTAAGGGAACAAGGAGAAAAAAGGTCACAAAAAAAATGTAATAAAAGATAATAATAAGAGAGAAAATAATAAGAGAGAATAGGGAAATAAAAAGTGTTGAGAAAAATAGAAGGAAAAAAAAACTAATGAAAATATACAAAAAAGAGAAAGTGATAAGAATATATGGGAATAGAAAATAAAGATAAAAAAAGCTATAAAAAACAAAGTAGCAAAAGAGAATGAGGAGATATAATGTGATTAAAAAAAATTAAAAGATAGAAAATGATGAGAGAGAAAGTGATGAAATAAAACAAGGAGAGAGAAAATGATGAGAGAGAATAAAGAGAGAGAAAATAATGAGAGAGAATGAGATTTGAGAGAATGAAGAGAAAGAAAGTGATGAGAGAGAATGAGATTTGAGAGAATGAAGAGAAAGAAAGTGATGAGAGAAAGTGAGGAGAGAGAAAGTTATGAGAGAAAGTGAGGAGAGAGAAAGATACGAGAAAATATGTATATAAAAGTCATGTGAAATTATTTTTATTTTTTTTTAGAAAAAGAAAAGGTTAAGAAAACACCTTGAAAATAATATTTTGTTGTTTTCTGAATTTTCTGTTTTCTTTAACTTTGTTTTCAAAAACTGTTCTCAGAGAGCAATGTCAAATACCCTTATTTGTTCTTAGAGAATAGTTTTCTGCCTTTAAATTAAAAACTGTTCTTTTTTGTTATGATGCCAAACAACCCCTTAGTAACTTTGGAGTATTTGCAACAGTTTCCTAGTAATCAAAATCTTTTCAATACAGCCTTTGTAAAACTTCAATTTTGGCCCAAATCGTTTTAACATTGTCAGTTGCACTTGCACCCTGCCTAGCTTGAATCTCGAGTCTATCCGGAAAAATATTCAGTTTATATTATTTCCAATTTTTACCACTTTAAGCTCCAATTAACTTATTTTCCGAAAATTGTAACACGAGTCAATTGCAAATAAAAAAATTGCTAACATGAGTAGCAAAATTTCAATATTATTTACCGCATCAGGATCCATGAATTGTACAATTTCGCTAAGCTAGCTAAAGAATTACAATTTCTCAAATAAATTCACCAAAAAGATGTGAGTTGGAAAACAGAAACATACGACATGTCGCCATGGAAATAATGATGTGAAAAAGGACGAAATGTAATTTTTGCGTTGGTGCGTTGTGAGTCGGTTCAAGAATTAAGAAAGTATATATAAACTGAACCCCACCCCAACACACACAATATAAAAAGTATTCGTCGGCTAGTGGTTAGTAGGAGAGAAGGGTGGAGATTGAACTCCACATTTCCTGTTTCTTTAGTAGAAATTTTGGCCACACGTGCCAAACAGCTGGTGGTCAATGTAAAAAATGTTATATTACTATTTTTTATTTCTTACGAAATTATCACTTTTTTTTTAGTTGAATAGGTTTAAGCTTTGAAGTCGAGAAAACAATATTACCAAAGGAAAAAAAAATCGATAGCGATTATGTGAAAGACGGAACATAAACATACGTTTTAAAAATCTAAAAGAAACTTGGAACACAGTAGATAAAAGAAGAGAAATCTTGAGCTCGTGTAAGAAAAGCTGGGGTCTAAGTACTAAGTGTACAAAGCAACTGTACGAATGAGGTACTCAAGTAAAACACTGCCGCCATTTGTATACCTAGCTATACACATGAACTAGCTCGATGTATTTCAACTCCCACCTAGCTGGATTGTCCTATTAGTCAAGAGAAATAGCAAAGTGAATAATTCCTCACAACCCCAAAATGAAGGCTTGAATTTCAGCCCAAGAATACCCCATTTGTAAACCTAGCTATACACATGAACTAGCTCGATGCATTCCAACTCCCACCTAGCTAGATTGTCCTATTAGTCAAGAGAAATGGCAAAGTGAATAATTCCTCACAACCCCAAAATGAAGGCTTGAATTTCAGCCCAGGAATCAACAGTATAAAGAATGCCACTCTTTGGTTTCCAATCACCAAGTCCCATCTGATTTTTCACCACGCCATTGAGCAGTGGGACGAAAGAGATACCAAAATGCTCTCCCAATTTCCATAGAATTTTAGATGAACCAAGCACAATGCCTATATCTGCTTGCACCAACGAAAGTAAATCTTCCACTTTTCCTCCAATATAAACTTTTTGGACTTCCGGGA
Source organism: Trema orientale (assembly GCA_002914845.1). Classification (NCBI taxonomy): domain Eukaryota; kingdom Viridiplantae; phylum Streptophyta; class Magnoliopsida; order Rosales; family Cannabaceae; genus Trema; species Trema orientale. The sequence goes on from JXTC01000836.1 coordinate 40,606, forward strand.
AAACATGGAACTTGTCAAATGGAGATCCCGCCTTTATAATTTTTCCAGTGGTGACAGAGTCTTTAGTATAGTCTAACTGGTCTGCATGTATAGTCGGGGCTCCTAAATCTTTTCAAAAACAAGTGACGAAACTAACATTTAGTAAAATCATTACTGAGCATATTCATTAACGGCTGATAAAATTTGAATTTTAAGCTCTAATTACAAAATATCAAGCAGAGACATATGATGTTTAAAGTTCATATTTAGATTTTCCCATAAGCATACCCGAAGGAAAAAGTTTTCTGATGAAGTCACCATAATGAAAGTGAGAGACTACATGAAGATCAATGCGTGGAAATTTAGCTATCGTTACAGTCTTCTGAAAGAACTCTCTACAATTGTCAAAAAGACGGAGTTCCGGGATAGCAGTTTGTATCATATCTAGAGATAAATCCTTCATCACCAGTGAGTCTTCCATTTTTTCGTTTCTCTTCCTTTTAAGCTCTTCAACTTGCTCAAGGGCTATACTGAACCCATTGTAATCGAATTGTGATATTGCTGCACAAGATTAAAATATATGGACATGAAAATATAATTATAGTAATAATTTTCGAACTCATCATCCAAAAGCATATTTGGAAACACAATCAAAATCAGACCTGGATGACTGGCCATAACACTTTCTAAGTAATGCTTAAGTTCCCGACCGTATTCAGTAGTTATATCAAATAATTCCGTCTTCAAGCACTTGACTGATGAGCGGTCTTGAAAGACAATGCATGTCAAGTTTACGTTAGAAAATATGGCAAGTGGACTCTTGTTGAGGTCTTGAACAGAGTTATAAGGGACTACAGTTGGCTGAGAAACCGATAATGAAGCAAAAAATTGAACTTGAAGCTTCATAGCTTGATGATACAGCTTTTCAGCAAACGGAAGCTCCTCTTTAGTCAAGGATGCACCCAATTTGTCAAGTGCATCTTCAGTTTCCTTAGCTAAATCCTGTTTTCGTAAAGAATATAGGTAATAATCAAAACGGTTCTTTCCTTTTCCCTGAAATTACCAAATATGTAACTAGATAAAAAACCTGACCTGAATTTCTTGAGAACAGTAATATTGAAGCCATTTCTTGTAAATGTTATCAGAGGTATTGTTAAGATCTTGTAAAATACGATGAGATAAATGGACGTAAAGCCTCATAAAGGGAGCAATGGCAGCAAGTGTATAAGCGGCAATCGTGTTACGTTTTTCCCTGATATAGTCGCCTTCAAATTTTCCAGAAGCCGTCGAAACCAAAAAGTCCAAGTAGTTGTCTGTCGTCGAATCAATACCGCTCACCTTTGGGTTCTGTAACATAAACAACAATGAGTCAAAATCTTTCCTCTGTTTCGGTTCAAGCAATACGAAGAAAAAACGAAAGGAAGAAAAGAAAAGAAAATTCGACAGAGGGAGAGAGTAAAGAAATTTTACTTCAAGAACAGTAGTCTTGTACGTTCGAATCATCTTGTGTACAAATTCTTTCAAACTGCGTATCGGCTCCTTATACGCCTCTCTGTCTGCCCAGTCCTCTGCCATTCTAAACCTGAAAATATTGCGATCAAACATTAAATTTGAGTATAAACTATATAGATATATATACTTACGTATCTATAGATTAAGTAGGCCTAATTGCGTACGCTTGAAGCAAGGCTTGGAGAAAATAAAAGTCCTGCGAGATGCAATGGTCGAAGCTCTGCAAATCCAGATTACCAGCTCCCACCGAGACGAAGAAAGGCGTGAACAGAGCGAATGTGGCCTCCTGCTTCTCGTACTTCTTCCTATACTTCTTCACTATTCCCTCTTCCTCCGCCATCAATATTTTTCCAGAACAATTTTCTTGAGAAAATCCGCAAGAAAGTTATCAACAAAGAAAATGAGATAGAGAGATTGAGTTTTGGTTATTTGTAGATTACGTTTGAATATTATGTACTGTAAACGACAACAGGGTTTTTCTAACTGTTATTCAACCGCCCGCTTCCCCCCTACCTGTTTCTGACATTCTCCAACTGCTTGTCAATAATTACAATTATTGATATGTTAAACTTGAATTACTTTCCAGACGTAAAAAATAAATAAATGAATAAATCACATTCCATGCTTTGCGTACCATACAGTAGACACATTAATGAGATATTTTTAGGTTTTTTTTTTTGGAAGGTAGAACTTTTTCTGAGGTAAAAAAAAGAAAGTTCTGAAAATGTCTCATATTTAAAAAAGAGGTTTTCAGATATCAATGATGCTTATTTTTTTCATTTACTGTAATTAGGATGAATGTGGCATAAAAGTTTTTCATTAAAACTTTTTCTTATATATTTTCTTTGAAACCAAGTTGGTTGGTTTCCTTGGAATAGCTTTTAAAGGTCGAAAGCTAATTTAATATTTCAAAACATGTCCACGGATATTATAGACACGTTATTTTTAAAAAAATTCAAATAATTGTTAGTTATCTAATTGCGCATGCATGGTCAAATTTGTAATTTGCTTCTCCCTCTTATATATTAGAAAGAGAGAGTCTATTAACACCTCCTTCTTTACTCTCCTCACAAAGATTTTTTTAGTTACGAAAAGAACCCCATATAAAATTACATTCGAACATTACGTAAGTGTAGAAAAAATATCTTCTCTTTATACACACATTAAAATTAAAGTATTTTTAACACATCTCATTATAAACACCATTCTATTCACTGCTGATTATTGCGAAAATTGGAGAACTTGATAAGAAGCTTCAAAACAATGTTATAATGAAAATTTTGATAGACTCCAACAATATTCATGATCGTCAAAACTTAAACAAAAAAAAGTAAATAATTTATTAAAAGAAAAATGAGTAAATAAAAACATCTTTAAATATGATATCAATTGAGGGGGAAATATAGGACAGCAAAACCACGAAAAAAAATTGATCAATTATTTAGTAGTTTTTATTTTTCTTGAACTTTCTTATATTCCTATTCGTCTAAAAATATCTAGATAGATTTATGGACTCAATATTATCATAAATTGACGATTACTTAAATTGTTTGAATGAATATGTAAAAACCTACTTTTTTAGGGTAAATAAGTAATTTTGAGCTAAGGGTAAAATGGTAAAGTCAAATTTTTGGATTAACTAAATCATAATATCTGAAATGTATTTGCACACTTTCAAGTCTAGGTTCATTTGGATTTAAATGCAAAGAAAATTTGAAATCAGGAATTAAAATGAAATTCTTTAAGGGCAAGAATGAAAGAAATTCTTTGAAATTGGGTTAAAGTATTAAAGAAACAAGCTCAGCAAGGCAACTGACACATGTCCTACTTACTCTTCATTTTTCCTTTAAATCCCTCCATTCTTCTCTTCTTTTCACTTTAGGCCCCCGTGCAATTAGAGAGCTCCAAGCTCTGCCGACAGCTACCGCGAGCACAACGTCCGCCCTCCTAGCCGACTTGCCGCCCAGGTAGCTCTGCCACCAACAGACGATGATGCGCCGCCGGCCACCGCCCTTGCTCGCACCGTGCAGCCATGTGAGAATGTTGTCGAAACCGCAGTTGTAGCTGCCATTTTTGGCGATTTCAGCCGCGAGTTTCCACCTTCAACCGCCGTGGAAGGCCAAGGACTCCTCCCCGAATCTAACCCGATGCGTTTTGGCTACTAATTTCCGACATGTAGCTCCGCTGAGCAATTGAATTTATCCGATCGATTTCTCACCAATTTGATTTCGATATTTTTCAAATATTTTGATTAGCATATGATTTGTTAGTGATGATTAGTAAAACTGTTAGAGGATTTAGTTTACAAAACAGGGATAATTGATTATGAGGAGTTAAATTTCTGATGGTTAGAAATTTTGGAGAGAAATTTGCTATTCTTGCAATTATTTTTAGAAAAGCAATATTTTAGTAATTATTTTACAAAGTAATTATTTAAGCCATATAAATTATATGATGCAAAAGAGGAGCTTGAAACAATAACAAATATAATTATTTCGTATTTAATTGATATCCGGAAACGTATAATATTTTGAATTGAAAAGTAGATGTTTTTCAAATAAATTTGAAAAAATGATAGTTTTGTAACTTTCGGATTTTAAGACCATTTAAGGCTTGAGACTTCGAAACTGAATTCTGATATCGAATTTGGACCCAGTGAGGTCGAGAGACAAATTTTGATATAAAATATGCCTATGTTCTGAAGTGGCACGAATACCGAGGCATGTGGCTCGTGAATACTGTCGTTTTGCGTACCACTAGCTGGATCCCGCACCGGGACCTACTTTTGACAATGTATATGTCTAACCTAGCATTTTTGGGTGCTCTGAATTAAATGATGACCTCCGTTTCTCCATCTGAGGCTCCAGTGAAAAAGTCACTTTTTAAAGTGAACTTATCGTGATCCTGAAATGACTATTCGAACATTCAGATGACCAACAAGAATTTCTTCGAGTGTCATTAGCATGTTATAGCTACCATAACGAGGTAAAAATTCAATTACCTGGTTTTACACTTGTTTTTATTTATAATTGCGTAATAATTTATTTATAAAAAATTATGAATTTTACGATGATTGATAAATTGTTGAAATACATTGGATTATACTGAGATGGGACTGATAACTCTATTTTTGTAGAGTTAATTATTTTTTTATTCATTAAAAATATGTGTCCTAGAGTAATTTTAATTTAGATTTTAAGTAATTTAAGTTATTTTATTTTCTTTTGGTTTAGATTTAATTTTATGTTACTTTATTAGATTTAGGTATTTTAATTGAATTTGATTAGTTTATTTTTATTTAATTTGATTAGATTTTTTATTTGATTTAGGTTTAATTTAATCAGGTTTAAAAAAAAAAGAAAAAAAAGAAGAAAAACGAAGGATTTCTGGCCGTCAGATCAACGGACGAATGGCCCAGATTGGCGCGTGCAGTTCACGCGTAGAGAGGCGCGAGTGAGCAGCTGGAGCAAGGGAGCATGTGGGGCCCGTGTGCGTTAGCATCGTCCAGGCCGTGTCTGATCAACTGCTCCTCAGCATCCTTGCACTCAGTTTTCTCTCCAGTAATAAGTCGCCATGTCAGCAAGTTATATCTTCTTTTTCCTTCAACCAATGAGACACGGGATTCGTGCCGAGCTCTTGGTTTCATGCTGCAGTTGATAATTGCCCAAGTATCAGAAATTGAATAGGAACGTGAGATAATGGGGAAGAGAAAAGAAGAGGGAAAAAAATGAGAAATCGACATATTTTCCACCAATCAGAATGGTGCCGTGGAGAACATAAATTCACTCCCATCAGTTATAAAATGACTATGGGACAAAGCAAAAAGACACAACCAATCTAGAGAGAGAAATAATGTAGTCCAGATAGAGAGAGAGCAGTGATGGAGTAAAGCTTCAACTGCGGATTTCTCTGTTTGGTTTTATTTTTCTGTTTTAGTTTCTTTTATTTTTCTTAGGATGTTTAAAGTAATTAGTTTATCAATTTTAGTTATGAACTAGATTTTGTCTCTTGGATTATAATGGAATCTCTATATGTAATTTGAATTATGATGTTTCCTCTTTGATTTTACGATTTTAATTTACGAATTGCTTATTCTATCTTATTCTTAATGCTTTTGAGTGCTTGATCACCACTTAAATTGATATTGGTAATTTATATGAACTTGGAAAAGGAATTTCAGATTTAGATCTAGATAGAATAGCACATGATCATGATTAGATGAGATTGTGTAGGATAGAAATATACCTACATGACATGTACAATTATTGAAAGATCTGACTCTTATTGAATATTTTCTTAATCTAATTCACATAGGAATATAGTGAGTTAATCAAAGGAGATACTTCTACATGACTATTGAAAGAGGCTTATAAAAACACTAGAATTATTGACTGACAATTCGGGTTAGATAGTAATTCAAAGAGAGTAACTAATAATTCAAGTATATGTAGAGTGAAAATTGTAATCCTAGATTTATTTTCATTGGTAATTTGATAAATTACTTGCACTCTTTAATTTTGTTTTATTTATTTTCTTATTTTTTTTTAGTTTAATCTTTTATTTTAGAATTCTTAATTGATTGTTTGGATAAATTGATAACTAGTATAGGCTAGTACTTAACAAGTTATAGCAATTTCTCTATGGAAACGATATCTTTATTCATCACTTTATTACTTGTTCGATACATGCACTTGCGTATAAAAATCCATTATAGGGACTGTGTGGAATTTTATACATATTTTTAAATTGTGATTATAGGATAATACAGTGGTGTGCTGCCCATATTATAGTAAATCCCAGAATAATACCAAATGGTATTTTTGAAGCATTGTTTGATGAATATTTTGCATGATTATTGCATATCATGTTACATGTTGTACATAACATAAAATTATACACTTGAGTTTCATTATTACATCATGGTAGTTTAGATTGCTTGCAAGTTACTGCTGCACTAGGTGAAAGACTTAGACCCTTGCGCAGATTTTTGGCTGATACACCTATGAGTAGTATCAGGATACTGAGTACCTCTGCTGCAGAGGTATTACAGGGACGTGATGGGAGGATGAGAGCTCACTCATTTACATTGGTTGATGTATGATATGTACAATCATGTATTTCTGATTTTGAATATATGATTATTCTAGATATCAAATATTTTATAAACTTGGTTTATAAATGAATTTTAGAAAAGGTATTAACCATGCAGGTTTAGTAAAAATTGCATCCATTCAAGAAGGTAATTGAAGTTCTAATGAGCTGTGAATGCTCAACACCTCTACTTCTCCTACTTTCAGGTGTTTGATTATTTGAGGTAGTCGTCTTGATAGTTAGACAAGCTGTACAGCTTGTGTATGCAGTTCTACACTTAATCCCTGGTGGATATTCATACTATGTTGCCTTTCTTTCTTTGTTCAATTATTTAGCCAAGATTGGTAAATCTACTAAGTGGATATATGAGGATGGTTTTATTATAAATTTAAGAACTTGAAACTATATGTGATTTAAAGTAAATTATTTTGGACATTGAACTAAATGTTTTCAGTTGAACTCAATTTACCAAAATTTATGATTTCTCAATAAGTATCCAAATGTGATAGCTGGAAATTTTCTTGATTTTTAACGAGTTTTTTTTCTTAAGTAATTTAAAGACTAATAAGAGTTTTCAATAGTTAGAATTTATATTGATTTGAGGACTAAATTTAAATTATTATAATCTTGATTTCCCCTAAATTTTGTAGAATTAATATCTTATTATATTTTCACTTAAAATTACTAAAAGTCACAGCTTTGGATTTCAAGTCGTGACAGAATAAATGAGATATATATATATATATATATATATATATATATATATTATAAGATGATTTCTGGGATTTTTCACCTTATAGAAAATTAAGGTGAAGTAGGAGACAAAAAGAAAAATAAAAATTAAGTTATCATGATGCATTTTGACATATTATTTCTCCAAGAAATTAAATAATTAGAAATTTTGATGGAAAGGAATCTATTGTAAATTAAATTTACAGGTCTCATATTTTAGAATATCTGAGTAAAATTTTCTAGCTACTAATTGGATACAAATTCTGTTCAATAACATTCTATTTTTTTTAATAGTTTTTATATAAACGGAAAGATGGGTGGGAAAAGATAGTTTAGGGGGCTATTTTGGAACAGTAAGGAGATATCATTAGTAATAATTAGACTTAAAATTTTCAATGAGGTGTGATTTTAGTAAATGTGTGGGGAAAGTAGACTAAGGTATGGTAATAGAACCACCTATTAGGAATGTAATTGGTTCCTGACCTTTCTTCATTCTCTACAAATAACAGAATAACAATTCTATTTTATTTTGGGATTTATTAATTTTGAATATAATTTTGACCCTTATTCATAACATGAGATCGAAATTGGGACATTTACAAAACTAGGACTTTCATTTAATGAGAATTTTAGAATTTTAAAATTATCTCCGACATGACTCTAGTCAAAAAAGTCAAAAATAAAGGAGGTGGCACTGGGAATGTTGCCAACCATGTTCTATCGGGGTCAAGATGGTTCGACTACAATTGAACAATTACTCGACCCGAGTCGAATGCTTGCTTGACCCAATCAAACACATGTCGAAAATTTTTCACTGGAGCCGAAATTTTTCGGTCATCGATCAAAATGGTCGGGGAAGGCAACAAAATAAGTTCGACACAGTCGAAATTTTTCGATCCAAGTCGAATGGAGGCTCTATTGAGGCCAAGATCAGGATCGGTAGTAGTGGTGGCAGGATGCTGTAAGTGGCGGTAGCGGAAAAAGTAATTTAGAGTTTGTTAGAGAAGAATATTTAGAGTTTATTAAGGAATAGGATATCTAAGTAATTTTATAGGAAAATTTACACATAGAGGGTCTACTAAATGTTTACGATGAAAAAAGAGTTTCACCCCTAATGTTTACGTCCATTGTCATATCATACATGTAAAATTATCTAAATATCATTTTTTCCTAATAAACTTTAAAATACATTCCTCTTCAACAAACTCCAAATCATTTCTGCCACAATCACTGGTCCCGATCTCGACCTGGGCAGTGCCTCCGCTTGACTACAATCAAAAAATTTCGACCGTGATTAAGCTTGTTTTGATTTGTTGCACAATTGTTTCGATTGATTTTTGATTGGGAACCGAAAAATTTTGACAACTGGGGTCGTGCTATCAGTCAAAAATTTTCAACTGACGTTTAACTAGGGTCGAACAACCGTTCGACTATAGTTGAACAATCTCGACCTAGTCAAACATGGTCGGTCGCTTTCCCGACTCTACTTCCTTCAGTTTTGACATTTTTGACTTGGTCGAAATTTTTGACTGGGGTCGAGTCAGGCTTAAATTTTATCACATGTTTTAAAAGATGATCAAAATTAATAATGCCTTTAATTTTATATATGTGAGATAACTCTATAAAAATACAGTTATTTGTGCTCTTGTATATATTAAAATGTGTATCTTTTGAGCATTGTTAATGTAGCTTTTCTTTTTTTGTTTGAAATAGTATTCTTAGGTTTTCAAATAATTTTAGTTATGTGTTTATATCTAGTTTAGAGTTTGAGAGGGACTACAGTAGGGGCGCCCCTATGTAAGGCCCCCTTATACACCGTTTGATGGAAATCTGTGGGAGATCTGTTTATACACAGATTCCCATCAAATAATGTATAGACAGACCCTACGTAGGGACGCCCCTACTGTAGACGTGCCCTTAGAGTTTTTATATAATTTTAGTTTGAATTTAAATTTGATTTAGTTTTATTTTTATTTTGATTTAGTTTAGAAAAGAAAAAGCAAATATCAAATTGAATAAAGCATCAACCGCGCAAGTAAGGAGGAAGGAGAAGCCGCGCTCTCAACCACAGGATCGAGACCAAAATTTGCCAAGCACGCGCGTGAATTGCACTTCCGGAGATAGGCCCGTGAAGCAGAAGAGATAGATGGGACCCGCGTCAGCGGGCTACAGAATCACTTGGCAGACGTGTTGGGTCTCATGCTACGGATCTATATACTCTCGATTTTGTTATCCTCTCAACAAATGCCACATCACCACTCCAAGAACTATCATAGTTCTCTAGCATAAATCAAATAAAAAGAGCATAACTAAATTTCTATGAAAAACAGAATATAATCTATTGATAAAAATAAAATATTGAAGAATTTAACAACCAAATTTATAAATATTGAAGCACCCTAAGGAAATCAAAGTTGGTCATAGTAGTAAAATGAATAAATAAGTAAATCTTGAAGTCTTGTATTTCCCAATTAGAATTTTTCATATATTTTAATCTTATGCAATTATTTTAATTTTCTACCTAGTTGATTAATTATTTATTTTCTTTTTAATTTTTTTTTATTTTTCATCATCTTCTATTGTTGGTTTAACTTCTATGTTAGATCGATATTTAATCTATATTACGATAGTCGAATACATTTTAAAGATTAGTTTTAAAAACATATTGCAATAGTCGAATACATTTTAAGGATTAGTTTTAAAAATATTTATGAATGAGTCTATTTTTTCATGATGAGGGGTTTAGTAAATCCATTAAGTGTAAACTCCCCTTTTATTTTGTACAACCAATAGTTCCTAAACTTTTTTCTATCCATCCATATATTTATGATTGTTATAAATTGGAGGGCAAGGTGAGAATTTTACCTAGAAAAACCTAAAAGTTGAACACAATTACTGACCGTCACTAGATATTTCAATTATAACTTCATTTATGGAAATTGAAGAATTTATTCTTACCTTCAATAGCAAATTCTTATAAAATTTTCCTCTTTCCTTTAATCATATTCATGTTTTCCTTCCTTTTTTAATTCCCTTTTAAAAATGAAGCCATTAGAAAAGAAAACAAAAAAGACTTTTAGATTGAGTAGAGAAGATGATGAAAGACTAGAATACCCTTGTTAAAAAGAATTTTCCTTTTATTATAATTTGAGATATTTTAATATAATTTTTAGCTTTTTTTTTTGTTGAAATTCTTACTTTGGTCTCTAATTTAACAGTGTTAAATTTTTGGATGGATGCTTATAGTTGGGGGACTATAGTGATACAAAACAAAGTTTAGAGACCTTTCGTAACTTTAACCCTTAAAACAATTGTGGAAACATATAATGGATGTTTTGTTGAAACGATTTCAGATACGTACATTGCAAAAACTTATTTTAATTTTAAATATTAATGATTTTTTAAATTGCATTTTCAGAAATTCCTTGGCTTTCTTTTTAAAGTACATACATCAAAGTGAATCACACAAAGCGTATGAGTAGGAACAATTTTGGAATTTAGGCAATTTAGGAATCGCCAATGGAAAGCAGCGACATACATTAGCAATTTAGGCAAGAACAAAAGATTATGAAAATATCAAACTAACGAAGAGAGAAATGACACTTTCTTTACAGGAGAATCAAAGGTAAGACGACAAGAAACAACGGCGAAGAAAATAATAAATAGATAAAGACTTGAAAAGGACAAACGGCATAATCATAAGATACGACAGGAATAGAAAATAGGCCAATAAAACAATAGACTTTAAAAGGATGTACGACAATAAACCAAAGGACAATAATCAAAAGATACGACAAGAACAGAAAATAAACGACATTAATTTTTTTTTCCTGGGAAAACCCCCAGTCAGACTGGGGGCAATAACAAGAGAAAACAAAAGAGTCAACAACTAATGGTTAAACCACTCACAAACATCAGACAAAACACTACTAAGAATAATAGAAGGAGATAGTAAACCAAAAAGACAATGATAATCCGCCTTTTGGCCAAGTTGTGAGCTTCAAAATTAGTACTTCTCTTGATCTTCGAAGTAGCTCAGTACTCCAAGTTTGAAAGTTTCCCATCTACCTCTCGTAGTTGGTCCGCAAGACCCCAATTCGCGTTACGATTCTTCCCTTCTAGGAAAGAAAAAACCTCCTGCGAATCACCCTCAAAGATACAACAAATCCAACCTTCCGAGATGGCACAGTCCATAGCCAGCAAGGCTGCCGCTGCTTCTCCAAGAAGCGGGTCAGTATTAACAATTTTATCCGCCCCTACTAGCACAAGGTTACTCGAAGAATCACGGCCAAGTACTATAATTATAGAGTGCAAATCTCTAACAGCCACATCAAAATCTAGTTCAATCCAATCTGGAGGGGGTGGGGACCATGGCAAGGGAGGAGCTTGGACAGGCAAAGGAGATAGAAGCACCAAAAGATATTCTCTCCATAGCTTCTTTATGCTCTTGTTAACATCTTCCAAGCTAGGAAAGATCTTGTCATGGATAAGCAAGTTTTCAGTGCGTCAAATTGTCTCAACAAGAATATATGCAAATAACTAGAAAGAATTCCATCTCAGACATCGGATCTAACAAAGGATAAGATCCATGTTCAAGCTTTAAACACCACCCCCAATGGACTCAAAGCATACAAGATCAGTCCTTATAGACCAGAGTGAATCAAACCACAAGGCTCTAGCAAAACTACAACTCCAAGGTAGATGAATTGACGTTTCAATTTCCGAGTTGCACAGAGGTCAAAATTTATCCTCTCTTGGTACGAGGGAAGAAAGAAAAGCTCTAGTAGGAAGAATATTTAAGACAAGTGACCACAAAAGCAGCTTATGCCGCTGATGGATGGAGCTTGACCATAACCATTTCCAAAAAGCAGGAGAAGCAGTTGGAGGCAAACTTGTCCTTTTGGTCGGCTAAGTAGGCAGATTTGACAGTCAAAGTCCCGGAAGATGTTAAGGCCCAAATCCATTTGTCACCTAAGTCAGTATTAGAGGGAGTCGGCATATTAAGAATAGCCTTAGTAGTAACTGAATCATAGGTTCTCCTCAGCAGTGGTAAGTCCCATTGACCTGAAGAAGTGAAGAGGTCCGCCAAGGTTATCATTTGATTACGAACTCCCCCGATTGGGATAAGTAAGCTTGAAACCTTCTAAGGAGGAGATCCAAGGTTCCCACCAAATATCTATTTGCAACGAAACTTTCTAGTAAATAAACGACATTCATTTAAACTGCAAAAAAGATGTGAAGAAACAATGTCAAATGAAAATACATCCACCGATGTGAAGAACAGCAGTAAGTACAAAATAAACGATACCGATCCGAAAACATGAATGAAGACAAAGGGGCAATCAACTCGGGTTTATTACATTTTTATACCTTGTTTACTGTTTGTTCAATCAATACTTAGTATTTTAGTTATTATCAACATTGAAATTAGATTTGAAACTTTCAACAAATTTATACCATCTTTGTGTCATACCCCAATTACCATTGATTTAACCAAAATATCCTTTCAAATTTTAACGATAATATTTTAATATTAAAGTTGAATTTAGAACTAATTATAAAATTAATATCTAAAAGAACAAATATTACAAAAATAATTTAAAATATGTATAAAGCCTACAAAATATTAAAAGTTATTTATAAATATATTTATCAGTTTTCAAAAAAAAAAAAAATAAACTTGAACTTCTTTTAAAAATGCATGTATTTAAACTTTAAAGGGCATTTTGATAAAGATAATGGTCAAAGTTGGTGCTTATTTTATAGATGGCATAAATTTGTTACAAATTATAATTCTGAAGTTCAGTGTTAGTAATAACTAGAATATAAGGTATAAACTGAACAAACAATCAAAATACAAAGTATAAATATATAATTATTCCCAATCAATTATAATGTAAACGACAAGGACCAAAAACGATATCAACATGAGGAAAAAAAATTCAAAAATGACAGAAACTTAAAATAAATCCGAAAATGATATGAACTTAAAATACGCAAATAGACCATGCGAACGAGGATAAGATTGAGAGCATAAAACTGATAAACAACAACTAGCCATAGGATTGAAATACGAAAAGGAATAATACGAAAACAAAGAAAGAAAAACCTCCTCAAACATTTGACTATCTTCAACCATGAACGATCGACCAAGATTGAAAGAAAAAATGACTCAATTTCTCCGACTCTAATGCGAAAACAGACCATGCAAACAAGGATAAGATCAACGGCATAAAACTGATAAATAACAACTA
>JXTC01000837.1:0-26659 GCA_002914845.1 Trema orientale
GATGTACTTTCCTATATAAATAGGAAGCTTCTGTTCAGATCGTTTTCTGAGGTCTTTGAGCATTACTTTCAGAAAGATATTTTGGTGAGGCCTTCTTGCTTTATGAGCAAGTTTCTTTCTCTTAGAGTTTTGAGTGTTTAGATCTAAGAGTGTCCTTTGTCATAGAGTCCACCATTGATTCCGGTGTGAAGATGGAGCTCTGTGGCTACCTGATTTCAAGAAAATACAGCTTGTTCTTGCTGGAGCTGGGAAGTTCATCAATGGTAACTGAAGGGAGTTCAGCACAAGTTTTGAAGAAGCAAAATCCACGGAGAAAATCAGAGTCCAAATCGGCGAAAACTAGAAGTGAGTTCTAGATTCTTGTATACGACCTATATTTGTACTCTATTTATATTTCTAGTGGATTGTTTGCTTGCTGGACCAGGTCCCGTGGATGTAGACACAACTTGGTTGTGTTGACCCGCGATAAAAAGCTGTGTGTCTCTTCTTTACATTTTTCATCTGATTGTTTAAAGTTCTACAAATTGAGCGTTCTGTCACAACAAACGAGTAGCCTGATTTAATAGAATACATATTTTAAGAGAGAAAAACAAAAGAATATGTACCATAATAAACTCCATCAACCTCAAGCACGTCAATCTGAAATTCGATAATAAGAGAGTCAACTAATAATGATTTTGTGAAATCCATACATACAGCCAAAAAAATAGTACCAATTTACATGTTTTCCATTTTCTGTACAGTGCCAAATGATTGAAGATGTAATAAAATTCTTTTTTGTTTTCTCAATAAAAAAACCTTTGATGTAGAAGAATCAAAGGCACGTTCCGAAATAAATATACCTTCCACAAATAACCCTAAGATATATTTACTGTTTTGATTTAAAGATAACATTTGCACATGTGCTTGCTCAGTCAAGATTCTAGATATTTCACAAATAAAGGTATATGATAATTGAAACAGACTAATTGTTTCCTACCAGTCATTGAAATGGAAAATTGTTGGGCAAAATGAGAACATATGTGTAAAGAACAAATAATATTTATTGTAAAATATAACCAAAATATATAACAATAATAATCAATATTATATTATCAACAATATAATAAAATTGAATATAAACGATAGTCTAAACTGCAAAAAAATACCTTGAGGTTTGAGTATTCTACAATTCCAACCCTAAAGTTTGGACTCTACAAAATAATAACCTAAGATTAAGAATTTCTAAAAATTAATACCTTAAATTAATTTTTTGAATAATTTTAATAAGTAAAAAAATAATAATACCATCAAAATTAAAGAGAATAATAAGGACTAAACCAGTTTTGATGAAAAATATTGTAGTCTTTTTTGTTACTAAAAGTAATCAAAAAATCAGTACATGGTATCAATTTTCGCAAATTCTTAATCTCAAGGTATTATTTTACAGAGTCCAAACTTCAGGGTTTAAATTGCAAGACACCCAAATCTCAGGGTTTTTTTTTTTTTTTTTTTTTGCAGTTTAGTCCAAAAGATATGAACATAAACAATAAAACAAGAATTAAAAGATTTAAGAAATAATCTGAGACTTGTGTATCTCATAATTTTCTCAAAACATATTGGCCTCCTCTTGGATACTTGAGGTTGTTAGCTATCCATCTATCAGGATACAATGGTTTGTCAAGGTAGCAAGAAAGGCACCGAGTTTCTACTTCAGGCGAATTGAGAAACTATCTAAACTCTATAAAGATTCGAAGAATTAAAACTTAAGCGAAGCACCAGAACCCAAAAACTAGAGCTGGCACACAAGAGAGAATTTTAGTGAAAAGAGTGAAAGGCTTCTGAAGGTGTGATGAAATGAGAAGAATTGAGCCTCCTTTTATAGGCTTCACGTAGGGGCAACTTTTTGTAACGGAAATGTTACAAAATTAAAGGTTGCCATTAGTTATGAATTTGTAACCTCTGCAAATTGAAATACTAGTTTCTACTTGTTACAAAATTTTCTAACTATAGCAGCTTAATGCAAACTGGGTTGGAAAAAAGAAAAAAAAAAAAGGAAAAAAGACTAGGCCCAAGAGGAAGCCCACTACGTAGTATAGGCCCACACCCGACATTCATGTCCACTCGCACACAAGTCCAAGCTCGCTGGCTCTCGTTTGTGTCCGAAAATTTGCACCTCTTGCACGTGAGAAAGCCTCTATACCATATAATCTTACAACTAAGTTTTTGGCAGAACTATATATAACTTTGTCTTTATATTTTTCCAGTGTAGGACAAGCTTGACAAACTTTCCCTATTGCATTTCTCCAAATTCATGGGTGTACTTTGAGTTTTAATTTCTCATTTATCCATGCTCCATTTTGAGTATATGAATATATGATTTCAAAGTCCTTGCAGAGAAAAATAAGAATCCACCACGAACCATAAAAAATATGAAGTGGATCCGGCTCATTTATATGTTTCAAAATGGCACTTACTAATGGTGTTCATGAACCATTTTTCCAACAATCCCCCACATGAATGAAATTGAGATACAGTCCTAACAGTTGAAACCTACATTGGATCGGTAACTTTGAACCTTCTCTCGTGAAAATATGTTTGCTTCATTACTAATCAATAGACACGATGTATTTGAATTATTTTGCCATTCATCTAAACGATAACATACCTCACGTAGGAATCTTTCCTGACATAATTTAGCTCTCATTTTTATATTTGTTTCGGCCATAAACATATGCCTGAATATGTGAGAGTTTCTAAGGAATTAAGCCCAACACAATTCTCTTTCAAAGTGGCTCATTTTCCCTATCACATAGGTGATATCTTAATTAAGAGTAACCTGCGGTATTCTACTCAGATTTTCGACCCATAAGAATTATTAAAAGCACAACTTATGCTTTACCCTACGAGCATCATTATTTCATCGTAGTAATGGACAGGAAGTTAACCCCATAATGATCCAACATAGTAATGAACTAGGTTGTTCCATTGAGCCTAGTTCTTGGGATCTCTAGTCAAATAAGTAGGATTTCCATTATATTAACTTATTTTTTCATGAGTTTAATCCCGTTCCTCTCAATGATTTATCAGCTAACTCTCTATTTAATCCTTTGGTTAGTACTTCTTTAGTGTTAATCTTTTGACTTCACATAGTCAATAGAGATAACTCCAGTTGAGAATAATTATCTAACGATATTATGCCTACGACGTATACATCTAGACTTACCAAAAAAATATTAAGAAAAAAAAGTTAATGGAAAGAAAAATTATCCCGTGAATTTTGATGAAATTTTGATGAAATGCTCAATATATCCTCTTAGTTTTCATTAATAGCAAAAATATTCCCTCATATTAATCAATCAGTATCAATTTCACCCCTATGTCTAATTTGGTCAAAATTGAGTAAGAATTGTCTTTTAAATTATAAAGATACCCTTACCTAAACACAATTAACTAGCTAAAAATAAAAATTTGGTCAAAATTGAGTAAGAATTGTCTTTTAAATTACAAAGATACTCTTACCTAAACACAATTAACTAGCTAAAAATAAAAAATAAAAAAAAGTTATGTAAGACTTTGAATTCACTAGATAATCTAATTCTTGCCCATTTTCATCTTCCATCCATGACTATTTGTGATTCTTTTAATTATATGTGTTTGGTTTCGAGTTTAGAAGGAAGAATTTTGTCTTTTTATATGTCAACTTTGACTCAATTAGATAAAAGGATAAAATTTGTTGTAATTTACCGATTCAAAAAGATGTTTTTGTTATTTTGTTATTTACGAGACTAAAAGATATATTAAGCATTTCATCAAAAACAAAAACCAGTATAACATTATCCCAAAATATAATACACAAGCAAGAACACTGAAAACACATAATGTTGATTTTTTGTTTTCTGCATTACTGATTATCAAGGACTGTCAGTATGGCCACATCAGTTTCATCTCAGAATATATATATATATATATATATATTTATAGAAATCACTACTTCCTCATTTTCTCGGAACAAAAATCCCACATGCAAAATAGTTTTGGGGATAGGAGAGTACTCACAGGGACTTGAAGACCAATCTGGCTGATACTGTCCATGAGTTCCTTAACCTTATTTGGATCGTTAGCTCTTGTTCGCAAAAGGGGTCTCCGTATCTTATCCAAAGGAAGCTCCAATATCACTGGTCCACTACCTTTATTATTCCCACCGATCGTTGGATAAGTAGACCCTGAAAAAGAAAATTTAAAAACAATTCTTGCTAAATAATTTCCCCAAAAAAAACAAACAAAGAAATTGATACTTAGATGCAGAGAGAAATGTGTACCATTTGATGAAGCCGAAGCAGAGAAGGCCCCCAACCTGTTGGGTACTTGATGAATAAAACTTGCCATTTTTTTTTCCTTTTTTCCTTTTCTTCTTTTCGACTTTCTGTTTCTCAATCTCTTCTTTGTGTTTCGTATTAAGGATAAAGAAAAATGGGAGTAGGTATTCTATGGTAAGTCATACTGTATCAAATGAACACTTCAATATGACTTGGCTTCATCGTGACCGTACATAGCATGCGATATGATTAATAGAAGTACCGTGGTTTTGGACGGTCCTGATATTTTAGTTTTGAAAGTGAATTATAGACTAAAAGACTAGTCGGGAGACGCGAGAAAGGGGGTTCACAATTTCTAGCTGTGAGAGCGGAGGAGAAAGAATTTTCTGAACAAAATCTCATGGCTGCACTCCCTTCATTTTCTCTTTTTAGGTACATTCTGAATTTTCATTTTTCTTTTAATTTCTCTTTGTTAAGTTCTTATATTGTTTAACACAAAGTGAGAATTTGGTTTGGATTTGGGAATTTCAATTTCTTGAACAGGAACTGCGCAGCAACCACTGCAAGGGCTTTTGTGGCAGTGAGAGCTTCTAACCACAGTTTCACAAGGCTCCTTCTTCCTCTTCAACCGCGCAGGTTCTTTTTCTTTTTACCTTTCATTTTTTTTTTTTTTTTTCAATTTCCTTAATTTATTTGGAAAATTATATGGTCTGATAACTGCATATCACAAACTGGGTTTGTGTTCTTTAGTACTTCTCCCAGAATTTGATCCCCAAGTTTTTTTTTTTTAGGGCAAAAAAAAAAGGGCTATTGGGACTAATATAAGCTTAATTTCTTAACATCTTTTGCGCTTGATTCTTTCATTTTATTTTTTGGGAGCATTCATAAGTTTGTTCTGTTTCTGATTTGAAATGCATATGAAGCATATTTGTGGTGCTAGCTGCCTAATTTATCTTTGGCCTAATTTGGTCTCACCTTGCAGTTTTGACATTGTATCGTTCAACTGCAAGATTCACACCTGACTTGTGGTTAACAAACTTTAGTCATTTGTTTCTTTGGTACCACCGTGTTAATTAGTTAATAGATTTTTAGTAAATGAGCAATTAAGAATTTCTCTCATACAACCGTGTTAAGAGACTTGTGTCAAATTAGCAATCTAGAAAATCAGTAATATGCAATTTCCCAGTGGAATCTGGTCAACTTTGAAGATCGGAGTGTCTTAATATGTGGAGGATTTTCCTCGTGGGGGAAACTTATGTTTTATCCATTGTAGACTAGAGTACATCCTACGTGGCTTAGACAATTTTTTATTGTACATTAGGTTGATATTTCTGCTGCATGTAGTTTAAGATAAAATGTTGTAATTTTGGGCGCATTTGTTTTAGTAAAAAGTTGGTTAAATTGGTTATGGTTGATCCATTTTTTTTTTAAATTTTTTTTTCATGTTCCTGTTTTTAGAAAACTTTACATAATTTGAATAAGAAAACTATGCTCTTAAAATAATTTCATCTTTATTGTCTGCTTAGCTTATATTTAAAGTGCTACTAAAATGGTCTGATTTGTAGTGATGATGATGAGTGGTATAAGTTTCTGTAAACTTTCATAAGTACGCTGATTTCCATAAATTGAAAATTGTGTTTCTGAGTCATGTTTAATATGTCTTCAATATATGTAATATCTTGACTTATTGCCTTTGAAACAACTCTGATTATACTGGTGTCAATGAAATATCTTGTTTATCTCTATCAATTATTACTGACTAATGCTTTTTCAGATCCTTCTGCTGTATCAATGCTACAAACAGCGAAGAAGCTGCAGCCAAGGCAGCTGCAGTAGATGCTGACAGCGGAGCTCCAACCATGTATCATCCCTTGTGACATAGTCAAACTGGTTTGATCTCAAGTTCATGTAATAGCATGCTATTAGTCTGGAAAATTCTACACTAGACTTGGAAAATTCTATATGGAACTTTTATGGGCTTCGAACCTTTAAAAGTGGAAATTAGTTCTAGTCTTTGCTTATTCGGGAGATACTCCAAGTTTTTGAGGAAGTTGCAAGAGTTTATCGATGGGACTCTTTGCTAATATTAATAGGTTTAAACATTATAATGTGAAACTAATGACAGAAGATCAGGATATCATACTTGATTTATAAAGCTCTATAACATGAAAACTGCTTCTGTATTCTATTTTATATCTGTGGATTCATGAACTAAACAGTAAGCAATGATTGATGATTTTCAATATATGGTTTCTTACGGAAAAAGTCCTTTAATAGGCAATTTACTCATTGTTCATAATCTGTAGTGTTCTTTTGTTGACCTTGGTGTACTTTCACATTGTACATTGCCACACTGTAGGTTTCATAAACTTCACTGACTCTTCTTTTACTTCTTATTTATTTATACTTTTTGCTAATGACACTAACATTTTCGTTCTAATTTATCTCTTTTAAAATCTAATAAACTGCAGATATGCAATGTGTTTTGAACTGCAGAAGTTATTTTGTTTAAAATATTTTGCATTGTTATACTGAATAATTTATACGTTAATCAATTATTGATATTAGTACTATGGAATTTTCTTTTATCTTAGTTGCTACCTAAATTTGTAGTTTTTTTCCTACCCAAAATCTCGTTTTTGCAGTGAATTAGTAGAGATTACTTCTTTTATCTCAAATGAGAAAAAGACTAAATCCATCTAGGATTTTCGATTATTTGTGTAATACTTTAGTAGTCTTATTGATTGAATGTTAATAAGATTTTGTTAGTCTTTATAACTGGAAAAGGTTTTTCTGCCATTTGTTTCTTGGAATGAAGGTCTGCACCTATAAATAAAATATACAAGATTATTGTTCATTTCTTATCAAGTAATATATCTCTACTGAGACACAGTTATTCCAAATAAGTGAGCAGCTCTGTCTTTTTCTCATTCTTTTCAGATTTGACAAGATCATAGCTAAGGAAATTCCAGCAAGCATTGTATACGAGGATGATAAGGTCTTAGCATTCCGGGATATTAATCCACAAGCTCCTGTTCATGTTTTAGTCATTCCAAAGTTCAGGGATGGCCTAACGCAGCTTGGAAAGGTCAGTTTTCAGACTTTCAAACACACATGCTTTCTGTGCTGGTGTTACCTTTTTAGTTCGATAATCAATAATGCTTGTGGACTGAAATTCTACGTATAGATCATATCTACAATATGGCACTACTAATATGATAAGATATCTGCAGGAGAAATTAAACGACGTAGCAACTAAATTTCAGGAGATTTTACGTCTTCATTGTCCTTTAAACTAATCAAGCAAATTATTGTATAAGTTATTGGGACGTCACAAATAAGTAAAAAATAATCAAGCAAATTATTGTATAAGTTATTCGGACATCACAAATAAGTAATGTTTTTTTCGGAAATATACTATACAACTATGTAAGTGTCCAATGGCAATGTTCTAATGTCCAATTCAGTACGTATTTGACTAATGTCTACCAATTTCTTGCAAGAATTTTGAACAAATTGTAGCAGGATGCAATTTGAGTGCATCATCTTTCATACTTAATCATGTCCATATCTTTAGATGGATTCATAGACTCCTAGCACTTCTCATGAACTTGTTTCTTTCCATTAGTATGACGATGATGCTAAAATTTCTTTATTTACAGGATTCCAAGATTGGGATCTACTAAAGCATTCGTTACATGAATTGTCCTCTCAGCTTTATCTTTCAATTTAGCTGAACCAACATCACTTTTGTGTTCTTAATTTCTAGTAGTAAAGATGATAAAGGGCTCTTTCCCATCATTTTCTTCTGAATCTGATTCTCTAACCTTTTTTCTCTCTTAGTGCTTGTAATCGTAACTACATACTTTAAGTTTGTAACCAAAATATCCATAGTGGTGACCATTCTGCCATAGAAAATCCGGATGAGAATTGCTTTTTGTCCAGGGTGCATAACCATATATATTGTTATATTCCAAGGGGTTTTTTGACATTGCTTGTTGTATCTATTCATCCTCTTTTGTTTTATCCTACAGTCATCTGATCATATTTTGCATTCCAGTACCTTCTGTCTAAATGCTTTTGTTCGCAACTTTATCCGGCTATTTCTTGAATTTAAGAAGTACTTTTGTTACCTTTGGTGATCATGGACTTCTGTACTACAATATATGCAGTATGTCCCGTGATTTGCCGATCTTTTTTCCTTTTTCGTCAATATTTATTTCGCAATCATTCTAATGATGTTAGTACTTTTGTCAGCTATAACTCCAGCTTTCTAGTTTTGCTGATTTTATAGAGTTGATATAAGGATAAATGTGATCAATCTCGTGTTGCATCTAGCATATAGCCTGATATGTTTTCCCAACTTCATAACAAAGCAAACTTGTTTATGATATACATTGGCCTCTTAAGTGTTGATTCCTGCGTACTTTCTTGTCAGGCTGAACCAAGGCAGGTGGAAATACTTGGTCAACTTCTCTATGCTGCAAAAATAGTTGCCGAGAAAGAAGGTATTGTTGACGGGTTTCGTGTGGTCATCAATAATGGTCCAGATGCCTGTAAGTTATATCTCTATAATCTCTATATTCTGTCTGTTCTGGTTTTATTTGTCTTCAAGACAATTTCAATTTCTTAGTTCCGCAACCATCCAATTCTACTAAATGCTCCTAGGCCGATCTGTTATCAATCTGCTTTACTCTGTCTAGGCCAATCAGTTTATCATCTCCACTTGCACGTCCTCGGAGGGAGACAGTTGACATGGCCACCTGGTTGAAGTTCTGAAGTTCATTTGTAGAAACAATTATTGATTCTCTGTTTCCATTTTGAAACTTTCTTCTCCAACACCTTGGGCAATATCTGGAATGAGAAGGTTGGAAACACTGAATGGAGGATTTTTCGTCTTTGGTAATGGTATTAGATATTCGTGTGTTGTTTCCTTGAAAGATGAAATTACACTTGCGTAGTTTCCTTGAAAGATGATTTTAATCTAAGTCTTTGTATTGACTGTGAGTTTTAAAGTACAAAACCCTCTACGGGAAGTGTGCAAAGCGTGCGGACGCGGATGCGGACGCGGATCGTCTGTCCGCTATTTCTGTCCACCAAATGGGAGATTGACAGCTCATTAACATTTGGGGGCCTCACGTGCTCTGCCTTCTCTCCTTTTCTAAACGGAAGCAACTTCCGTAAAAACATTTAACGCTTTAAAAATTAGAACTAACAAAAAGAAAAAGGCATGTGTCATTTTCTTATTGCACCTGTATCTTCTCCCTCCCCGCCCCCATCTTCTTGTTCTGGTTTTGTTCGACTTTGGTTTAATTCAAGTACCTCCAAAGACTAATACTCATGCTTCCTTTACCTTTGGTTGAGGGATAATCGGTAAGTTCTTCAAACTTCAATGGAAATAGTTTTTTTTTTTTTTTTTTTTTGTTTTTCCCCTTTTTGGGTCCTCTTATTAAATTCGAATATCAAACAAGAGCAACAAACCAGAGCGACAGATGTACTTTGGGGAAGAACACAGTTGACTGCGTCCTCTATTACAGCTTTTTGCTTTTTGTTTAAGAAATTTTTTAAGAACATTAAATGGAGAGTCAAAGTTATAGCAGAGGTACTTCGATCATCAAATTCACGAAGCAGTTCATCAATGGAGATTGGAGAAATTTTTTGACTCAGTTGCAAGGTTCTTCAATTTTTTATAATGAATTTATACATATATAGGTATAGGAGATGGCTACGGGAGGGCGCCCCTAGGTAGGGTCATGCCTTAATTATCGTTGGATGGGAATCTATGGGGAATAACGGGAATCTGTGGAAAATCTATTTATATACAGATTCCCATCCAACGGTGAATAGACAGGGTCCTACGTAGAGGCGCCCCTACTGTAGACGCGCCCGTAGGTATATAATGGGTATTTATTTTTATTTTTTTTTTAACTACCAAAATTATGATAGTTACTAGATTCTGATACAATGGATAAAAAAAATTACTTATTGAATTGGAGCTTTGGATGTAATTCTCTCGAAGATCGGTCTCGTCTATGTTTTGGACAACACAAATCATATTTTGTCTAATATCATATTGATTAAATATGATCTGTGTTGGTCAAAATATGAACGGAATTTGTCTCCTTGAGTAGACTACATCCGTGGCCCCGAATTGGTGCTCATATATCTATATATATAAATACTTTTATGTTCGACTTTGGTTTAATTCAAGTACCTCCAAAGACTAATACTCATGCTTCCTTTACCTTTGGTTGAGGGATAATCGGTAAGTTCTTCAAACTTCAATGAAAAGAGTTTTTTTTTTTTTTATGTTTTTCCCTTTTTTGGGTCCTCTTATTAAATTCGAATATCAAACCAGAGCAACAGATGTACTTTGGGGAAGAACACAGTTGACTGCGTCCTCTATTACAGCTTTTTGCTTTTTGTTTAAGAAATTTTTTAAGAACATTAAATGGGGAGTCAAAGTTATAGCAGAGGTACTTCGATCATCAAATTCACGAAGCAGTTCATCAATGGAGATTGGAAAATTTTTTTGACTCAGTCTCAAGATTCTTCAATTTTTTATAATGAATTTATACATATATAGGTATATAATGGGTATTTATTTTTATTTTTTTTTTAACTACCAAAATTATGATAGTTACTAGATTTTGATACAATGGATAAAAAAAATTACTTATTGAATTGGAGCTTTGGATGTAATTCTCTCGAAGATCGGTCTCGTCTATGTTTTGGACAACACAAATCATATTTTGTCTAATATCATATTGATTAAATGTGATCTGTCAAAATATGAACGGAATTTGTCTCCTTGAGTAGACTACATCCGTGGCCCCGAATTGGTGCTCATATATCTATATATATAAATACTTTTATGTATCTATTGGATATTGGAACAGCTATTACTATATTTCTATTGTATTTTAAAGCATCAAATGCGGGCAGCGAGAGATAATGAAATGGGGGCAAGAAGTTTTATTTAGTATAGCTATTGAGTGATAAAACGGCGTTAGAAAAGGTTTAAGGGAAAAGCACGTGAGGCACCATGAGCTGTCGATCTCTCATTTGTTGGACAAAGAAATGGACAGAAAAAGCGGACAGACAATCCGCGTCGTGTGCAAAGCCATTGTAACAACAAAATTCAAAATTGGAAGAAAATTAATTTCTAGTACGGGATTATTACCGCACAGTGTCCTCCCCCAATAACAAAGTATGATTTATGGGAGCTCGTGGTGCGTATCTTAGAACTGCATAAAAAACGTGTTAGACTAGTGCTGTAGAACTAGAGACAAGAACATAACTTAAATTGACAAAGAATAGAGATGAATAACAGAAATACACAGAACCTTTCTTAATATACTTTTCTTTTTAGCGTTTACATTATAATCTCTAGAGCCAATAGGCCTACAGTCTACACCCATAGTGAACAGCATATAGAAGTTATAGGTTATAATAATAAAAGCATAACACTAAATAAAAAATCAATTTGTGTATCATTTAAATGGATGTTATGAAGTATAAAGGTAAGCGGTTATGGAAGTGAAACTTCCACCTTATCAATTTTATTCACAAGAATTGTTGATCTTTATTTTTATTCTTACAATTATTTTTTTCTAATACTCTGGCTAATTGCTCACCTATGAGAGCTTCAGTCTTGTTCACTCTTTTTTGAAGATAATAAATATCTGAATTAATCTTAATGATATCATTTGAGTGTGTAGTTACATGATATATACTAAAATTTTTTGACTCAAGTTGATCTAGTCTTCAAGATAGTGCATATCAACTTATTCAAAGAAACGAATTTGAAGATGGACAAACAAAGATATGAGACCATGTCTAGATAGGATATATTTGATATCTTAGTTTTGCATTTAATTTATTGCATTGCAGTATTGGCTTAATATTTTCAAAAGAAATATTCAAACTATCTTAAACTTAAAATGAATATTCTGTTTAAATGTTTGAAAATCACTAGAAAATCACTAGCACGCTTTTAATTAGTCAAAAGACCATTTTGAAATGTGTACAATTTGTTTTTCCAAGTCAAAAAAAAAAAAATATAAAACCGGCTGAAAAATGAGATCACAAGGCAATGAGTTGCCTCTGGTCTATTTTTCAACCAAAATTGCTGACAGGCCAAAAGTTAGCAGTTGGAAACTCTTACAGGTTGTACAACTCAAACGGTAACATTTTAGGTCAACTAAATTCTTGACAGAGAGCATAATAATAGATACAAATAGTTATTTTTGTTGAATATATTGCAAGACTCATTTATTGGTATTTAATATTTTTGCACTAACTTATATTGAGAACCAACTACTTGCAAAGTGCGAAAGCCTATATTGTTATCAAATCTACTAAGCTAAAATTGTATCTATTATATTAATAAAGAAATTCTTGAGTGGGTATTCACTCTTTATTGAAAAACTATTTGAGTTGAGGTGAGGTTTAAACTGGAGTTTAAACAATCTAGATTAGATGAGATTGTCACCAGATTATCAACAATCCCAGTTAGGTGATATAAAGCCGGTGTCAATTCTATTGTAAGAAGGTTTGAATGAGCCATAAGAAGAATTCACTCTGATTGTATCAAGCCCATAACTCTGATCCGATAATATAAAGCTCAAAACAATTGCTTAGATTTGAGGACGTAGTCAAATCTTTGAATTGGTTGAACATCGTAAAAAAATAGCATTAGCAATCTTCTCTATCATTTCCTCTTTACTTACTTATATTTATATTATAATTGTGCCTGATTGCTTGCTATTTTATGTATTTTTTGAAATTAAATTCAAAACTGTGGTTTACTAATTCCTTTGTTCAAAAAATTCGTAAAAGAATTTTTAAAACCTAGTTCATCTTCCCTCTTTGATAGCTTATCTCAGAATAACAATTAGCATCAGACACAATCATAAAGTAGCAAGCAAATTTATGAGATGGCTAACTCATAATAAATTTCAAAATTTCCGATGAGGAGATTTCACTCACTGTTCAACATATCTTCAATGGAATCAATTTTAACTATTGCAGATAATATAGATTTTTATCTTCGTTCCTTGGAATTTGACCTACAGTAAAGGAGGACCTTGCCACTAAAATTAGTAATAGAATAGTTGCTAAAGATTTTGATGAATTTGAAGAAAAAGATAAAGCTATTTTTACTAAAAATGGAAAAGTTAGAACATATTGATACATGGTTTAGATAGGAGCATTTACAACAAAGTTGAAAAAACTAAATATACTAATGGGCTGTAGAACATAGGTTTCATATTATATCAAGGCACTAACTCCATGAAAGAAACTAATATAATTTTTCACATAACTATGAATTGTTCAAGATGCATAAGGAAGAGCTTATATCACAAATGTTTACTATATTTATTACTGTTTTTACCTTTCTCAATGCTTTTAGTAAAACATTTCCTAAAATTAATTTGTGAACAAGGTATTAGAAATCTTCCTAGAGTGTATAGAAGTAGAGTTTTAACAATTCAAGAAACAAAAGACCTCAACAACTCTTCCCCTTGAAGAACTTCAGTATTCACTCATAATCATGAGATGTTGATGAAAGAGACCAATGAGAATGAATGCGAAGAACAGAAATATATGGGGTGATGTTGCTATTCTTTAAAGAATACTGAAAATTTCTTTTTATAAAATGATTGTAGGAACACTAAAGTTTTATAAATAAGATGAACGCAACAGATTTTGTTATTTAAAATTGGACAAATTGTATATTTTTCCCTCAAATTATTGACTTTGTAGAGTTTTTCCCCCTGAACTATTTTTTGTTGCATATATTCCTAGGGCCAATAATTTTCTACACGACACAATCATACGACATGAAATAAATAGATTTAGATGACCCATATAATTTTCGTGTCAATTTTGGGTCAACATGCTTCACCCAAAAATGACCTATGTAATATGTTTAATTAAAAGTGACGTTTTCATCTTCTATCGACAAAATGCATATATGATATATTTATTAATATTTTAATATTTTAAATGTGATTTTGATTAATTATAAACATATTTACGTATGTTTAGTTGAATTAATTAATGCGTAATCGTGTTAAATTTAAGTAATTGTGTCAATTTTGAATAATCATATCAAATAGATCATAGTATATATGAATATATGACACAATTATTAAACAGTTTATGCGTGTCGTATCATATTACATGTGTATTAATCGTGTCAGTATTCGAAGTATTCGAGTTTATATTTTTGACGTGTTTATTAATCATGTCATGTTCAGATCAAATTGTTATTGTATCAGTGTTGTAATAATGTCGACCTGAACACAACACAATAATATGAATTGCCGGTCCCATATATTCCCTCTGTAATATTCAAATTTTGAAAAGCTAGTCCTTCCATTAGCTTTAAAATGTATAAGTTGATGGAGCGGCTGGCGCGTACTCATTTTATTATTCTTTCTTTAATAATTTATTACTATTAATTTATTTAATCAGTTAAGTAAGGAAAATCATTTAAAAAATAAAATAAACACTTAAAAGTAGATGGAGTAGCTGACGTGGCACGCTTCCAGCGCTAGTTTTTTTCTGAAGGATGGTTTTGTATTTTGTTTTATTTGTTTTTCTTTGGGATCTCTATTTACAGCGACGTGTTTCTCTCTACTTTTTTTTTCCTTCTCTAATTTTCTTTTGGGCTTTTTAAAATTGCTGGTTTTTTTTTTCCCTTTTCTTGAGTCCTAATTCTTTGGCCAGAGACTTGGAGATCAATAGGCGATATTCTCATTAGAACATACAACTGTTCATCTCACCCATTTCGACAATGCTATCGCTTTAAGCCCTAATTTCTTGCCTTTTTTTTTTCTCACCGGTCAAAAAGGAAAACTTAGGTTTGATGTATCTAAAGGTTGAAATGAAAATAAATAAATGAAGTTTGTATCTTTTCTAGGTATTATTTAAGATTCTAATACGTTCTATAATTCGAGTTATGATAAATCTTTTCACAAATTTTTGATGGGGTTGATACTTGGATTTGAACTGTTCAATTGGATTGCTAAGATTTGAAATTTTTTTCTTCAATTTTTTATTTTCCCCAGTTTGTTGTTGCGCTAATTAAAGAAACGTGAGGAAAACTACCATGGGTAGAAGCATAGATGGGGATAGAGAATGGAAGAGATAATTTTTAAAATCCATTTCTTTTAGTTTTCTTTATTTAACTCATTAAATAAATTAATAATCATTTAATTACCAAAGAAAAAATAATAAAAATAAATGACACATCAGACATTCCGTCCATATTCAAAAGCTAATGGAAGGACTAGTGTTTCAACATTTAAGTAATACAATGGGAAATTTGTGTAATAAAAAATAATTATGGGGAAGAACTCTATAAAGTCAAAAATTTCCGAGCGAAAATATACCACTTGTCCTTTAAAATTTTCTTTGCAAAACAATTCCAAGTCGTGATCTATCATAGATTAATTCATGCGTCTAGACAAAAATATTGTTTGGAATCACTCCACAACTTTCTCGTCTTTTTATCTACTCTCAAAAGTCTCTGTGATTGATCTGATGTGTAGCACCTCCTTAATTTCTAATAGAGAGATGCACGGACGAAGAAAAAGATGCTCTTCTCTTTGGTTATACGGAAATGGCCAAGACACCCAAAGATGATGAACCTTAGGTGTGGGCCAAATTTTCTCTATCTATTTTTTTTTTCTTTTTCATGTAGCACTCTCTCTAGTAGGAGTGTTTCATTTGTGACATTACTTTGCGGTGGCAAGTAACTTGTTTCTTAAGTATACAAAGAGTAATTAACTTTATTAGTTGGTCTTAACTGATCATCGAATAACTATTGGTTATATTTGATCTTGAGCTAGATAGATGACCAAATAGATCCAAATAGTCTAAGCTTTAGTTATTTATATAGCATGTGAGATGATAGCCATAGATTTCGAAAAAAATAATCTAGAAATCTGTAAGAACAAGGATTTAAAGGGAAAAAAATTGGTTGAAAACCTGCTTGCTTCCTGTAACAAAAAAGTTTTGTTAAGGGAAAAATGTGAAAAATCATGAGGGTCCTTTATATAATTTTGTCCTTTTGTTTATTTATTTCTTACGTATTTCTTAGTTTCGATCCTCATGTCAAAAAAAAGAGTATTATTCATATAAAGAGCATACTAAGTAATTTTCTAACAAAATGAGATCACTGGCCGATTTTAATTTTGCTTGTCTCTCTCATATCGTACTAATTAATTAATAATGACACGTCAACCTAAAACATCATACACATGTTGTGGGAACTTATTAGAGAAATAAATAGTTGAAAAATAATATAATGCGGTGCTATTTAATTAGTAAAATTATATAAACTGGATATAAAAAATTAGGACATGTAATCTCACAGTCGTTCTACAACCTTCAACTCAAAAGCCTTTCTGTTAATACATAAAAAGAAAAGATAGACTTGTTCTCTTAATACATAAAGGCCACGTTTGGAATGCAGGATAAGGATGGGATTGGATTGGATTAAATTAATCTCATATTTAGTGCATGCATATGAGATGGATTGGATTGGATTAAAATAATCCACTCCAAAAATAATCCCCTTAGAAGGGGATAATCTTATCCTCTTGAGAATTTGGGATTGGGAGGATTATGAATTTGATTAAAAAAATAGAATATTTTTGAAGTAGTAATAAATGATACTTTCGAAATTAACTTTTAAAAGTGGTAAAACCAGAAATAGTATTTTTCAAAATATTTTTTATAAATCGTATTTTTGCAAATAATTTTACAAAAAATGTTATTTTCCAAAAATAAAAATAGAAGTAGTATTTTTCAAAATATTTTTTTAAAAGTTGTATTTTTCAAAATATATTTTTTAAAAATGGTATTTTTGTAAATAAGTTTTTAAAAATGATATTTTTACAAAATTGATTTCTAAAAATGATATTTTTCTAAATTAATTTTCAAAAGTGGTATTTTTCCTAAATAATCAAACCTCAAAATTTGTAATTTACCTAAAACTATGAAACACACCTATCCTAATAAAAAGTAGCACACCAAACATGGGATAGGATTGGACTATAATTTCATCTTATCCTATCCTATCTAATCCAATCCAATCTTTTAAAATAGTCCAATCCTATCCTATCCTATCCTATCCTGCATACCAAACGAAGCCAAAGAAAAGATAGACTTGTTCTGTTAATACATAAAAAGAAAAGATAGACTTGTTTTTTATTCTCAATTATTCAATCAAAAGCATGAGAAAATTTGTTTTCACTGGCCTGTTATAAGAACCCAGCAAATCTCTGCGCCTTTGATTATGGCATTGAATAATCAATTTCTATTACTCAGGCATTTGATATCTCTCTCTCATGCGCTCACACTAATAATAGGGCTGTAATAAATAATAATTTATCAAATAATTAATGGAGAGCTACATGCACCGTATAAATAAGATGAAACTATATTTATATATCTATTAACTAATAATATCTTAGAGATGCGATGGGCAATAACTATATACGAACAATTATATATATTTTCCACAACCCAACATTAACTACTTTCTTTAATTTATTTTAAATACACATTATGCATAAAACAAATTACTTAACTTTCATCTGAAATGACAAAAAGGAAAAGTGAAGATATGTATAAAGCAAAAGTATCAAATAAATCTTAATTTTTAGCACATATAAGGCAAGAAAGAATAAATTATATAATATACCCCTATTAAATAAATAAATTAACTCAATAAGGAAAAAGTGAAAAAACTAAGGATAAAAGGGAAAAAAATGAACTATGACCTGCTTATGCATGCTTAGTTTTTATATTAAAGATAGAGTAGTAAAAGTAAAACCTTGATGTCATATTTGGTTGATGGAATGGAATAGGAATGGTAATGAGAATTGTAATAAAGTAGAATTAGAATAGGAATAGAAATGATATTGACTAATTACTATATTGACTAAAATGTCCTTATTTTTAGATGTCCTAGTAGAGCAAAAAAGGAAAGTAATGTTTCCAAAATATGGATAAAATAGTGGAACGGTGATTCCATAATTTTTTGGATAGAATTACAATAATGGAACTTTGATTCCATAGGAATCATTATTCCTTTGTTCAATGTCAAAACAAACAATAGAATAGGAATGATGATTTCATTCCCAAGTTCATTCTCCTATACCAAACATGCTATGAATGTTGACTACAGCTGCACGCTAGTCTTACCCATGTAGATTATGTCTTAACTTTTAGGACTGTTTTTTCAATTTTACATCGAGTGTTCCAATTTCGTCAAAAATACCAATTCTTCTTTTTTTTTTTTTTTTTCCATTTTGTTTAGTATCTTTTTCTCTTCTGGAAAGAAAAGGTATTTTATTGTATATCACACATTCATTACATAATTGATTGGTACGTTGAATCTGTGAAATGGAATTAATGATGTAGAAAACATATTATTAACAAGACCATTTTATAGGAATATTCCCGAAAGTATTCCTTTATTGTGTCTAAATATCATGTTTTACCATATGTTTTCACTTACAGAAAAATTTGTTCCCAAACACTTCCTACAATCTAATCAGTTTTTATTTTACCAAAAAAAAAAAAAAGAAATGACAAATTCTTTTGGATTATAAAATAAAATTTGATGATGTTTTTGTTTGGCAAACGTTTTTAAGATAGTTTTTTTATAAAAGAGATTTTGGGTATCAATATTGTGAGTTTATTATTTTTATTTAGAAAAAAAAGTCAAAGTTTTGACGAAAAAATAGATCATGAACGGTTATATTTTGCATGGTTTCGAAAATAGAGGGAGTACTTTCGAATTTTGGAAAAATAAAAGGATTAAACATGATATCTAGCACAATAGACGAAGTATTTTTTGGGATTATTATTAGCATTTTTTGATTTAGAACTTACAAGAATATCTTAGTCTTATAGTACTACTACTCGTACGTTTCTAAACAATCATTGTGAAGAGAGGTATAGCCAGGAATATAGTCCAGCTGCGGCAAAATTAAATATGCTTTAATTATAGAGAAGGTCTAATTCAAAACTTGAGAAAACATAATTAAAATTTTATAAGTCGATAGAGTACAAAATTTAAGTTTAGAGGAGCCAAACACTAATTTTGGAAAGAAATTTACATACTTTTTCTCAAGCAGAATAGAATTCAGTCAGGCAACTCAACCCTGGCCTCATTATGGGCCCATGTGGCTCCACCTTTGACTGTGAAACCATTAGTGTTTGACAATGCAACACTTTTTTTTTTTTAAGATAAATAAAATGCAACCATATGAGTCATGACAATGAAAAGTGCATATAGGAGAATTGTGAACAAATGAGTTAACAAAAATGCAAACACATAAGAAATTAATTTACTGAACCACTACATTTCTCGGGTTTAATTATTACACCATAACATACCAAATACAAGAAAATAATTAAAAAAAAAAACTTTCTGATTCGTCATTAGCCAACACGAAAACAAAAAAAAAAACTAAAATATAAAATCCGAAAAACAATGGACATGAAATTTTCTTCACGGTCACGGATCACCTGGACCGCTCGGGTTAGGGCCGGATTTTGCCAATTGAGCGCCATTACTTCCGACTGAATTCTTAGTGTTATACATCGGCCGAGCTTTGGTATTTAGTTCTTGTAATGTCCTTCTTGGTGGACCCTGGTGATGACCTTGACCTCGTGGAGTCGGGCCTGCATGTGCCAGTTGAGCATCATCAGTTTCGACCAAATTGGTATTTTTCAACATCGGTCGAGTTTTGGTATTTATTGAAATCACTAATACAGAATAAAAAAATACAATTTATATACTCATTCTATTATGAATCAAACATAATATATAATAAAAAGGACTAAAATGAAA
Organism: Trema orientale; assembly: GCA_002914845.1. NCBI lineage: Eukaryota > Viridiplantae > Streptophyta > Magnoliopsida > Rosales > Cannabaceae > Trema > Trema orientale. The sequence goes on from JXTC01000837.1 coordinate 20,179, forward strand.
TATTTTTAAGAGTTTACGAACCAATATAACGGAATTTAAAGTCGGATCAAAATGAGACTTTCTGCTCAGTTCAAGGAATATAGTCATTTATCCTAAGAATAAAAATAAAGAATAGAGACATATTCAATACACTACTAGAAATGTCAAATGGGCTAGGCTGCCCATTTGGCACGAGGGCACCGCACGAAAAAATTTAAATCAAGCACGGCGCGATACGAGGTGACTTTGGGCTGTGCCAAGCTCTAATTTCTGAGCTCTGTGGACTAGCACGGTGTGACACACCCCAAAAAACATGATTCTGGGTACTTTATAAAATATTTATTTTTACTTTAACAATCTTAAAGCTTAAATGACCAATTTTGCATATTATTAAAAAAAGAAGAAGAAGAAGTAATACTAATAATTACTAGTAGAAAATATCAATCGCTAAATAAAAATTGACTTCGAATATCACACTAAAATGGTTAAATAATTACATCTTTCTATTATTGTTTTAAATAAAAATATAACTTTTTAATCAAATAATTTAAAAAAATCATAAAATATTGATTGTCACAGCAATTTAATAGGTCAACTAAAGTTGGACACAAAAATAGGCTAGCATATTGAGTTCACTACATTTGGTACGATAAGGGCCTAGCATAAGCACAAATATAACACGAGCACCACACGAGATGTGCCCGTTCCTGTGGACCGTGTCGGGCCTAGAGTTTTAAAACTTGGGCCAGTATGAGCACAACACGATGTTTTGCTGGAGCCGTGCTAAGCACGGCATGAAGCACGAACGAGACTACTTTTCACAAACCATGCCTGACACATCCCATTTGATATCTCTATGCACTACAAAATATTCAGAGATTTCTCATAAATATTAGTTTTCGGTTGAGTTAACAACTTTCAGAAAAGAATATTTTACGCATATGAACATAAGTTTTACTTACTGAGATTTTGTAGAATCCCATTTTTTTATTAAGGGAATACCAATATTTTTATTAAAAAAAACATATACATATGCAAACATATGCTAATAGTCCTGACGCCTCACTTGGCCTCACACCCCATCTTTTCTTTTACTTATCTTTTTCTTTCTTTTATGCCTTCATTTATTCATGCACGAGCTCCCCACCTTCAACATCATCATCTTCTTCCTCTTATTCATCTATTTCTTCTTAGTTCGGATCCAAACACCATAAGACCAACGATCTCTTCCTCTTCCTCTCCCTCTCTCGTATAACTCTCATTTCCTCAAAACCAAAGTTAATGCCAACCTCCTTCAGTCCAAGCTCGAACCAGCAACCTCCTCACACTCATCCGACAAAGCTGCACAGCTGGAAAACACCGATAACACCGCCATTAACATAAAAGTTGCCAAGAGTTTACGACGCCACCGCTTTCGACAAATCGCCTCCATCAGACAACCGGAACCTCTCAATGGCAGTGCGGGTGAACTAGATTGGCCATCCTCAACATCGTACAACCCTTCATCAGATTTGAATCAGCTTCGGCAAGGTTTCGGCAATATTAGTAGATTATTGGTACTTTTGTAATTATTTTTGGAAAGATGAAATTATGATAAATTGCGCAATAGATTTGATACGAGTAAGTTAGAAGAGAAAGAGATCAAAGTTATTAAGATTAGAATCTGAATTAATCCAATATTTAAAAGGGTAGATGTTATTTATATAAGTAGGACTCTAAAAGATGCTATTTACGTAAATTCGATTCTAAAAGATGATATTTTTGCAAGTCTAATATGGTATTTTTATAGTTACTTTTGTGGAATAATTATTGTGGTCGTGAAAGTTATATGAGAAGATAGAGCTTATTAAATCATAAAAATAAGTATTTGAGTTGTGTAAGATTGAAATCCGAATTGAGAGAATTTTTGAATTTAAGAAAGTAGTATTGTTCTAACTCGGGCTCAAAAGCAGTATTTTTGAAATCTGATGCGATCTGATATTGCTGATAATAGGCTTTGGGCCTAATATAGAAAAGTTGGTATTTTTATAAATAAATCCGGAAAGTTATTATATTCGTAATCCGATTCAAAAATAAATGGTACTTTTGTAATCTTAAAAGGTATAGGGCCGTTTTGGCCTCAGCCTGAAGGAGTAAAATTGAGAAAAATGGTATTTTCCAAAACATTTCTGAAAAGATGGCAATTTTATAAATAATCAGGTTAGTTGCTATTTATGCAAATATTTTTAGAAAAGTGGTATTTTTGTAATTTTCAGAAATTAAGGCCCAATTAAGGCTCGGGACCTCGAAATATAGTTTTGACTTCAAATTTAGATTTGGTGAGGTCGAAAGACAAACTTATATGTATAACATTGATACATTTCGAATTGTCACGAATTTCGAGACATGAGACTTGTGAATAGTCTCTTTTTGAGTACCAAGGGCTGGGTTTCGGTCCATACTCAAATTAGTTGAGTTATATATCTAACCTAGTTAATTTGGACGCTAGGAACGCATTGGTGAAGTGCGTTCTGCCATTTGAGGCTCCGTTAGAAAAGTCAACCATTAAAGTGAGTGAATGGGATTCTACAAGCGCTGCTAACTTGGTATAGTTATCATCTTGAGGTAGGAGATCTAATCACTATGCTTCCTATAATTTTTATAAGGGGATGGCTACGGTAGGGGCGTCCTCACGTAGGGTCATGCCTTAATTATCGTTGGATGGGAATCTGTGGGGAATAACGGGAATCTGTGGAGAATCTATTTATATACAGATTCCCATCCAACGGTGAATAGACAGGGCCCTACGTAGGGGCGGCCCTACGTAGGGGCGCCCCTACTGTAGACGCACCCTTTTTATAAAATATGATTATGGTATTACTGTATCTTATAGATGGCTCTGGATGGTTTTATGAATAGTTTTGTGCATGATTAATATTTGAGTTTGTATAAAAATACTTATGTTACAATATTAAAATCTTAAAGAGCACAAAAAAACTTTTGATTAAAAATCAGAGCACGTCTGGTATGTTACTACATGGTTGTTAGTACCTCCCAACATATTGCACATACTATAATATTACTAGGGCGGTAATTCGTGTTATCGTGTCGTGTTCGGGTTGACACGATTATGACACGATATGATAACACCTAACCCGAACACGACACGATTAATAAACGTGTCAAAAATTTAAACCCGAACACGACACGATTAATACACGTATAACACGACACGACACGTGTAACCCATTTAATAAACGTGTCATGTGTCATATTATGACCCGTTTGACATGATTATTCAAAATTGACACGATTATTCTAATTTAACACGATTATGCACTACTTAATTTAATTATACTCCTATAAATATGCTTAGAATTAAACAAAATCACGTTTAATATATTAAAATATTACTAAATGTGTCGTATTAGTGTCGTGTTGACACGACACGAAAACGACACGTTTAATTAAACGGGTTACACGGGTCATTTTCGGGTTAAGCAGGTTGATCCGAAATCCATCTGTTTATTATACGTGTTACACGTGTCAACCTGAAATTGACACGAAAATTAAATGGGTCACCCAAACTCATTTATTTCGTGTCGTTTTCGAGTCGTATCGTCGTGTCGTGTAGAAAATTACCAGCCCTAAATATCACACATGAGGTCTATCTTAGGCATTGTGGTGTTTTATAGGCGTCCAGCACGCCTGCCCTCGATGAGAGCCCGTAAACCCCTGTGGGGTCTTCTGATTACCCCTACTCGGTAGGTGTAGGCATTTAGTTGCCTCTCCAATTCAGTAAGCATAGACACATGGGTGTCCCTTCAGTTTTTGAGGATAGGTACTAGGTAGAGAGTACTTAGTACACGTAGTACGAGTTACTCTGATTTGTGGTGAGAGGATGTGAACTCATAGGATTGGTTGATTTGTGATATGTGCACTATAGTTTTTCTGTGTGGTTTTCTTTTAGGTTTTGATTATAATTTTTGATAATGATTTTCAATGTACAATTGTTTTCATTTGAATCAGCTTCGGCAAGGTTTCGGCAATATTCGTAGATTATTGGTACTTTTGTAATTATTTTTGGAAAGATGAAATTATGATAAATTGTGCAATAGATTTGATACGAGTAAGTTAGAAGAGAAAGAGATCAAAGTTATTAAGATTAGAATCTGAATTAATCCAATATTCAAAAGGGTAGATGTTATTTATATAAGTCGGACTCTAAAAGATGCTATTTACGTAAATTCGATTCTAAAAGATGATATTTTTGCAAGTATAATATGGTATTTTTATAGTTACTTTTGTGGAATAATTATTATGGTCGTGAAAGTGATATGAGAAGATAGAGCTTATTAAATCATAAAAATAAGTATTTGAGTTGTGTAAGATTGAAATCCGAATTGAGAGAATTTTTGAATTTAAGAAATTAGTATTTTTCTAACTCGGGCTCAAAAGCAGTATTTTTGAAATCTGACGCAGTGTTGGGCTGTAGATCTGATATTGGGAAAATTGACGTGGATAGTTCATATTTGAGGCAAATGGACTTTTTTAGTTCACTTTTTCATAGTGACTTTTATAGTTCAAAATAATGACTTTTTTAGTTACTTTTGGAGAGAGAGAAAAAAAATCATTCCGAAACTGCCCTTCTGACATCTTTCGCTTTGTTACTGGTAGTCACAATTTGTGACTGCTTTTTTTTTTTTTTTGAAATAGTTTGTTTTAAATCGTTATGAAGATTGTGAGTTTTTGTTACTGGTAGGTATAATTTGTGACTAATTTTTCACTTTGAAGTCATAATTTTGTGACTGATAGTCACAATTTTTATGACGTCTTTTCAAAGTATATTTTAAATTATTATATTACTCGCAATTTTGAAACTGGTAGTCACAATGTTGTGATTGGTGGTCACAATTTATTTTACATCGTTACGAAGATTGTGAGTTTTTGTTACTGTTAGGCACAATTTGTGACTGATTTTTTGCTTTGAAGTCATAATTTTGTGACTGATGGTCACAACTTTTATGACTCCTTTTCTAGGTATATTTTAAATTATTATATTACTTACAATTTTGAAACTGGTAGTCACAATATTGTGATTGATGGTCACAATTTGTTTTACATCATTATGAATAATTAAAATAATTTATACTTTAGTGTAAGTAATAGTCACATGTTTGTGACGTGTAGTAACAAAAGATAGAGAATATGCCACTTAACTCTGTAGTCAAGACATGTTTTTTTTTTTTTTTTTTTTTCTTTAGGATTAATAGAATAAGAGTTTCTAGGTGTTTCTAATCGGAAATTTAAAGAATCCTTACAAGTTACAATACACTTTAATACTTATTGTTATAAAAGACCTTTCAACTAAGGACATATCAAATTCAACCTCTATTTATATGATGTAAAATAAGGGAAAAAAAATATTCATAGTCTTTTTTTTTTCCCTTAAGCTAGTGATAAATGATAAATGTAAGGGGAGCCCAGTTTTTCACCCACCGAGTCATGACTCAGCACCTCTACCTGAGGAGCCCAGTTTTCTACCACAAGATCCCGCTTCTTAGTCTGCTCCAAGAACTCACCCAGAAGCAACGAATCCAAATTTGAGTCGGGCAGACCCGAAGTTGCAACGCTGACCGGACTCTGCACCATCCGCAAGAACCTCTGACCGTTCCTTTCTAACCCAAAAGCTATTTCTCTTAGCTGCTCTGCCAAGAACGACCCCAGACTCCCGAAACAGAGGATCATGACGCTGTGACTTGGTTGTAAGTCGTGCCAAGTTAGTGATTCGAGCCGACTACTCATTTTCTTTCTTTGGTCACAGTCAATGGTCCGATGCAGTGAATCAGAGGAGTCACACCATCCGAGATGCATAGGCCGTCGAATATGGTTTTGACCGCTCTGGGCTTGAGCGACTAAAACGTGTTGAATATATCAGAGGATGGAATCGGCAAGATGCGGGAATGTCGAGTAGGGTATTTTGGTCTTTGAAGCTCTAGTCGGATTTCCGGTGAAGGGTCGGTAAGTAAAAGAAGGCTACTAGGGAAGCGGCCCCAGATGTGTAGAAGAGGAAATCGAGAATGTTGAATGGAGGGCTTGGAGTATGATCGGCTTGTTGTGAATGAGTGTAAGGTTAATCATAAGAAGGGTATTTTAGACTTTTTGCTAAGCGGGGAGTATTAGAAAAGTCATTTTAAAAAAGAGGACTAAAAAAGTCTATTTACTAAAGAAATAGACTAGCCACGTCAATTTCCCCTGATATTGCTGATAATAGGCTTTGGGCCTAATATGGAAAAGTTTGTATTTTTATAAATAAATCCAGAAAGTTATTATATTCGTAATCCGATTCAAAAATAAATGGTACTTTTGTAATCTTAAAAGGTATAGGGCCGTTTGGGCCTCAGGCTGAAGGAGTAAAATTGAGAAAGAATGGTATTTTCCAAAACATTTCTGAAAAGATGGCAATTTTATAAATAATCAGGTTAGTTGCTATTTATGCAAATATTTTTAGAAAAGTGGTATT
>JXTC01000837.1:27044-57489 GCA_002914845.1 Trema orientale
CAATTCAGTAAGCATAGACACATGGGTGTCCCTTCAGTTTTTGAGGATAGGTACTAGGTAGAGAGTACTTAGTACACGTAGTACGAGTTACTCTGGTTTGTGATGAGAGGATGTGAACTTATAGGATTGGTTGATTTGTGATATGTGCACTATAATTTTTCTATGTGGTTTTCTTTTAGGTTTTGATTATAGTTTTTGATAATAATTTTCAATGTACAATTGTTTTCATTTTCAGATATGTTGTGAACTATTTTCAGTATAACTAACCATGCATGGATTTTTAGAATTAAATGTCTTTTTCTAAAAAGGTAATTGGGTATCCTACTGGGCATTTTATGCTCATCCCTAATTTCTCTCCTCAGGTGGTATTCATTGTAGCTTGAGTAACTCAGAAGCTGAGTGACTTGAAAGAAAGTTTAGTTACTACTTAGTATTTGGTAACTACTTAGAGACTCTTAATTTAAATATTTGAAATTTGTACTATTGCCCTCGCTATAAATTTGATATGTATAATTATTGTGCCTAAATCATGAGGATGATGATTATGTTTGGATTTATTTATAAAATTTTACTAACAGTCTATGTCTAATGGTGAATATAAAACTGTGAAAATTTACTTTTAAAACTATTTTTATAAATTTTTCTAAAATAATTATTAAACTTTCACTTGTGAAATTTCTTTTCTGCCACTGACCCGAGGTTTGGGTCGTGATAGAAAAATTTGTTATCAGAGCAGAATTTTATCTTCATGGGATGTGGCACCATTAAATTAGATTGTAACAACTTAATTTTTCAAAAAAAAAAAAATTGTACTATTGTCTTACTAACACTTTGGCATTTTAACACAGACTAGTAAGATGCATCCAAGAAGAAGAATACCGAGGCAAGAGCTAAGAGCTGAAACGCCTTCACCACTACAACAAGTTCCTGATCCTCTAGCTAATCTGTATGATGCTTTACGAGCATTCCCAGGGCCAAGAGCTGAACGTAACCCTGAGACCCGACAGGCCAGTTTCTTCAAAGACTTCATTAAACTGAATTCGTCGTCATTTGATGGGAAAACCCTACTACAGCTGAAAGATGGCTTAGAGACATCATGAGGATCTTCACAACTCTTGGGACACCTTCAGAGTTCCAAGTAATCTTCGCCACTTTCAAACTAGCTGATGGTGCTATTAATTGGTGGGAGACTATTAAGCTATCACGACAAGAGACTGGTATAACGTGGGATACTTTTGAAGGACTGCTTAGGGATCATTACGTAAATGCTAATCATAGAGCTACTATGATTAGATAGTATGAGCAACTCAAGAAAGGTGACATGATGGTGAATGAGTACTACATTCGATTTATGAATTTGGCATAGTATACTCATGCACCTGGAACAGATCCTACACTCCAAATTGTCAAGTTTATGGAAGTTTTGAGGCTAGTTATCTTGGAGAAGATTGTGACACAACCCTTAGAAAATCTTGTTGACTTGGTAGCTGTGGCCCAAAAAACGGAGACTTTCCTTGATGATAGATCTACAAGGAGAAAACAATCAAGAAATAGAGGAAATGACAGAAGGAGTAACAAAAGGAACTAAGGATCTCAAAATAGTAGGAGTGCTACTAGCAGTGGTTCATTTAGTAAAGGAAGCTTCAATCCTTATAGTTATTATAGATGTGACAAGGACGGCCATAAGCAAAACGAGTGCCCCCTTTATTTGCAGAAACCTTCTCTTTCATAAGGTAGACCACAAGACGATAAGTCTGGCTCAGTTCCTTACCAAATTACCCAAACAAGATCGTAACAGTCTCAAAGTGCCTCACAAACTTTCACATCCCTTTAGCCTTACCAACACCAGTATCGTCTGTAGGGTTTCACTCAAAATTTTTAGACTCCTCAAGCATCTGAAAGTCAAGGTGGACGTAGTTATAGTGAAAGTGGTCTAGGGTCTAGCAGTAGTGCACCCTGGTTAGGGCAGAAGCAACAAAGGAAAAGACAAGGTTACTGGTCAAGCCTATGCAGTTACTGGGGCTGAGGATGCATATGATCACACTGGCAAAGGTGTCATGAATGGTATGTTCCTAATTTCATACTCTTGGGCTCATATTTTATTTGACATTGGTGCTTCCCATTCCTTTATCTCTTCGTTGTTTGCTCAATTATTGGGATTAGAATTTTCTGAGTTAGAATATGTATTGACTTTGGATACACCTATGGGTGGAATAGCTGATGTGGCGAGTAAGTGTAAGTTTTACTGTATTGTCATTGATGGTAGAAAGTTACTTACTGATTTGATTGTGTTACCGATGGGACAATTTGATGTGATACTCGGTATAGATGGGTTATTCAAATATCGAGCCGTAGTTGATTATCATACCAAGTCAGTAACTCTTTCCCCAAGTGATGGGTATCATATTGTCTAGTAAGCTAGAATGAATCCTTTGAAAGCTAGTACTGTTCTAAAAGCATGTATGGGTGGACAGAATAAACTTGAGCGTTATAGGAATTTATTTGCTATTGATAGTAAGGTAAGAATAGTTAATCAAGACCTATGTATAGCAAGTATCGAGAGGTGTTTCCACAGGATTTAGTAGAGATACTACTGGATAGGGAGATCGAGTTCTGTATTGATCTGCTTCCTGTGGCTCAACCAGTCTCTATTCTAGCCTATCGTATGGCTCTAGTGGAGATGGAAGAGTTGAGAAAATAGTTGGATGATCTTTTATCAAAAAGTTTCATTTAGAGTAGAACTTCACCTTGGGGTGCTCCTGTTCTATTCGCTAAGAAAGCAGAGGGTTCGCTTAGACTTTGTGTGGATTACAGAAAGTTAAATCAACTTACAATGAAGAACAAGTGTCCTTTACTAAAAATAGACAACTTGTTTGATCAACTCAGTGGTCCAAGATTTTTCTCCAAGATTGATTTGAGATCCGGTTATCACCAGTTGAAAATAAAAGAGGAGGACATACCGAAACAGCATTCAGAACTCATTATGGTCACTTTGAGTTTCTGGTAATACCATTCGGTTTGACGAATGCCCCTGTAGCATTTATGGATCTAATGAACTGAATTTTCAGGCCTTATTTAGATCGTTTTATCATTGTCTTTATCGACGACATCCTAATATACTCCAAGACTCGGGAAGAGCATGCTGAACACTTGAAGATAGTACTTAAAACTTTAAGAGATCATCAGTTGTATACCAAAAGATCCAAATGTGACTTCTAGATATCAAAAGTGATGTTCTTGGGGCATGTGATTCTCAAAAAGATATTTCAGTTGATTCTGCTAAGATAGAACCTGTTCTAAAGTGGGAAAGACTAAAGAATGTAATTGAAGTACGAAGTTTCCTCGGTTTAGCAGGCTATTACTGTCGTTTTGTGGAAATTTCTTGAGGATCACCTTACCTCTAATGAGGTTAAATAGATTAGATGTGAAGTTCATCTGGGATGAAGATTGTGAAGATGTCAACTCCTATTTGTTTAATTAATTAACCAAAAGAGTTAAAACTCAAATCATCTGTCTAATTAATTTTTGCGTCTGAGTCTGAGGGTCTAACTAGAGAATCTGACATCTAACATCTTCTAAAATATAAATAAGTTATTCATATTTTTGGACATGAATTGAGTCAAAAAAAGGTGGGATTAATTTTTGCATCTAAGTCTGAGCATGTGCTTTGAAATGAAGGTTTGAATGGTGCCAAAACAAAACACAAGCTCTTGAAACGATTCAGCGAAATGCCATCGTTTTGATCATTGTCATTCTCCTCCATTAAGATTGCGTTCAACCAGTTGAAAATCGAATCGAACAGCCCGTCGATGCCCTTGTGCTTAAGCAAATAAGTACGTGCGACATTCTGGACGTGAACATCAAGCACCAAAAAGATCATCTCGTCCTTGGCAGCACAGTAGTACTTATAAGCCAGCTTAATAAACTCGAAGCATTGTAGAAGCTCAAACACCAAGCCGCAGGTGCAGTAGCTGCGCTCCAACGCGTTGGACACAACACGTCAGAGGTCAGCCACCTCGATGCAAAATGCCTTGTGTAAGTAAACCAAGAGGAGAATTGGCCCAAGGGCGAGTGGCACTACCAATAAGGAGGTGGTGGCAGAGGAAGAAGTGGAATCATTAGCCTTATTAGTAAAATAGTAATCATGATCTTCCTCCTGAACGATGTCATCTAGTGGCGGGGAAGAGGTGCCACCCATTGATAGCGAAACGACAACATTGTAAGCTGATTCAACAACAACATTGTGAATAAGCTTTCATAAAGTATTCTATATCTAATAGTGATCACAAAACTATGGGAATTTACTTTTAAAACTATTTTTATAAATTTTTTTAAAGTAACTATTGAATTTCTACTTGTGAAATTACTTTTCTACTACTGGCCCGGGATTTGGATCGTGACAGATTTCTCATTAAGATATTACTATGCTGTAGATAACTAAGAAGGTAACTAGAACCAGACGATGAGTAAGAGTGATTGCAGTTGTTATACATTACTGTTTATATATATATATATATATATCTTTCTGTAACATGAATACAATTAAGCCATTCAATCAATTTCCTTCTCCCTTTCGAATCTCTATAAATGATACACTTCATCAAGAGTAATGTCTTCGTGGAAAAATTTAATAGCAGCCTTGAGATCTCTATATACATAGATCTAGTAATGATCCAGTAAAATGATTGCCTGGATTTCATCATAACCAGTCTTTTCATCATCAATTAATCTAAAGAATATTGCTCTCTTCTTGAAATGTTCCAAAATCTGTTCAAGATTCTTGGATGTATATTGTTGAATTGATCCATCTTCTGCATTGAGTCAAGATTATAGAATGCTATTGTATGTCAACATTCTGTACTCTCCAGTACAGAGCTAGTGAGCCAAGCTCTAATACAATTTGTTAGGAGATTTTTCCTTATCTGGGGGTTGAAATCACATAACGAAAAGTTAGAGCATGTTTGGTATAGGATTTGAATTTTATTCTACAAATCCGGACATAGCTTTCATGTAGAAAGTTGAAAGGATAAAACAGTTCATTATATCAACTTTCTACATGAAAGTTGTTTCTGAATTTATAGAATAGGATTCGAATTCTATACCAAATGCGTCTTTAACTTCTTGAGTAGCGTAGCCTAATTCCTCATAAAGTCATTTTCTTATTCTCGTATTTTGTCACTGTGGGGACTTTGTTCACACACCTAATAAATAAAATAATTGTAAATATATTTACATAATGTATAACATATATGTGCAAACAAACATGTCAAATTTGTACAGTACATGAGGAGAATCCCTTCTAATGCTACATTGTTGCTTATACAATTTCAGAAAGTTTTTTTTTTTTTTTGAGGTCCAATTTCAGAAAGTTTAAATCTTTCAAAAGAAAAAAAAAAACTCGACAACTTTCGTCTGCTTGCCTATAAAGGTGAATTTGCCTATAAAGGTGAAAGAGTCTAAGTAACAACCAATATTTATAGTTAGGACAAATTGTATTTTTTCCCCTTAAATTATAAGCATTACAGACTTTTACCCCCTGAACGTTTTTTCGTTGTATTTGTCCCCCTTATATTATTCATTTTGTTTGAAATTGGTCCTTCTGTCAAAATCTGTGAATAACTTAATGGAATTGCTAACGTGGCAGTTTTTTATTTCTTTTATTTTTTAATCTTTCAATTTTTTTTCATCGTTCTTCCCCATCGCTTCCTTCTTCATCTCTCCAGTTCCATAACCACTGCCAAAACTAAGCCAACCAAGAGATTTCAAGCAAATATTAAGGTAATCAGAATCGTATAATGAAATTTAAGGGGGGAAAAAACTAATTTAAACCTTTTGGCATATCTACAATCGGGCCTTAACTTTTGTGCCTTGATAGTAGGGTGTTAGCCATAAGATAACCTAGATCCACTTGGGAATCCATTGTTGTCAATGAAATTATTCCATAGTTTCAATGCATTTGAACCGAAAAGCTTTTTCTTTTTTTCTACTTTGAACTTCTACACCTCCATCCCTAAATCAAGTATACATATACATATATTATGATCTATTGATTTATAATTATTTGTTTCGTTTGATCTTGATTCTAGGTCTTTTTATCCCGTTTCCCTTATCACGTTATATCTAGATCCTTGATCAAGCTTCTACTTTTTTTTATTTTTTATTTTTAACAGATGACTAACAAATTTATATTGGTAAGGGATACTTTGCTAACTTTATAGTAGTCAAAAACAACAATTTATCAGGTAGTAATGAGTTGTATCATGTATAAACTCTATAAGTTATTAAGCGATTATTAAGGAATTTAACTGTGGCTTCCATTTTTTCCAGTTCATGCTTAAATTGATATTGTCAACAGTAATGAATAGAATTATGTAATCATGTATATTGAAATCAAATTACAAGACAAGATATCTTTTTTAAGTTTTATCCTTTTATCACTAAATTAGATCTCTTTAATTTAGTTGATTTTTGATCTGATTGCAGAAATGCCGATTCTTCTTCTATTCCCAAATCGTTAAGCAAAAGAGAAAAAAATTATGGAAAAAAATTATATGAAATGGAAATTCAACACCAGACGGAAAAAAAAAATTGATAGAGAGTAGTTACTGCAATACCAGAGAAGGAAAAAAGACTATTAAAAAAAAGAGAAATAAAGAAAAAATGGTTGGAATACATAAGACTGCTCCACCTTTAACTATGGAACTGAGGGTTAAGCGTGAAAGGGAAATGGTTGAGGAAAGTGAGAGCAAAAACAATTTAAATTTCTTTTTTCAATTTAATATAATTTTTAAAATAAATTAATAGTTAAAAATTTTGAAAAAAGACTGCCACATCAACAGTTTCATCAAGTTATACACAGAACTTGACGGAAGGACTAATTTCACACAAAATGAATAATATAGAAGGGACAAATATAACGAAAAAAAAGTTCGGAGGGCAAAAATCTACAATGTTCACAATTCGGGGAGGGAGGAAATACAATTTGTCCTTATATTTATACTACCAAACATGTTACACGTACAATAAAAAAAAATAACAATTAGATATGAAAGAATAGGTTCTAATTTATTCTGGTGCGTGAAAAAGGATTTTAATGGAATAACTATGTATTATGCTCCAAAATCTGGAATAGGATCTGCTCCCAAAAAAGACAAATAATATATGTTTATAATGATTTAAAGGAAAAGAGAAAAAAAGGAAAAAAAAAAGAGAGAGGTGTGGTCACATCTATTTATACATAAAAGTGGCATCATAAGTTGGTTATAATCCCTGTCTGGTTTGAGCAAAGACAAGCACAGTTAGGTTTATTGGAATTCCTCTTGACAAGTCGTTTGTCGCGATTGCTCATCAATTTGATCAAAGGAAGCTTTTGTGCAACCTGACGCCAGATCTCGTTCTCTAGTGTTCCACTTCCATATACAAAATAAGGCTTCACCTGCATCACATTCTTTTAATTCAGAGATTTGTCTTTGCAACTGTCTTTGATGTGTTCAAATCAAGCAACTACTTCGATTATCTTCAATTTGGGGTTTAGGAGAACAATTTAAAACTTTATTGGAAAAAATAATATACTTCGTTCAATAGTTCTGAGTAATGTGTCTATTATCTGCGTTTTTTTTTTTCCCTCTGTTTTTGAGGACATCTTATCCTCTACGTACTAGTGTTTTCTTTTTCTTTTTCTTCTTTTTTTTTAATACTTACTAGTGTTTTCTTTTGATCATACTAAAGAAAGTAGTTTCCGAAAATTAAAAAAAAAAAGGCAGTAAGAAGAAGAAAAAAAGCATCATTCATGTGATCTATAATCTTTCTTGACACGTGTAAAAAAACCTCATGCATGACCTGAGTTCTCCATGCATCTTATCATATAATTTTAGCAGGATTATTTTAACTAGATGGCATATTCCTTTCAAAAAAAAAAAAAACATGGCATATTCTAGTTCTTTATATTATGTATTGGATTATGGGCTTCTTACAAAAATTCAGGCCCATACTAAAAAATATTGAAAAATGCCAGATGGGCTAGAATTTTGAAGAATCTAGGATTTATTAAGAAAAATATCACTTTCTAAAACTATTTAGAAAAGAACCATTTTCTCGGAATTGGTATTGTTAAAGATACTCAAGGTAACTATTACTTGGGATACAAAGAATTACTTGAGATAATTGTCCCATTATCTCAAGTAACTTGGTCAATTACCTTAAGTAATTCATCAATTCGTAAAAAGTGATGTTTTTCAAAATTATTTTGAAAGTTGTTTTTTTTTGTTGTATAATTTCGGGAATTTTCAAAAAGTTTGAAATTCCAAGAATTTTAAATTTTTTTTAAAATTTATAATATAAATTCAAATTTCCTCCTTTTTTTAGGGCTTTTAAGTCAAATGGCCGAATTTTGAATCACTATTTGAACAATGGCCATTTTTCAAACATTATTAAACATTGGCCAAAATTTGAAACGTATTTTTCATATTTAATAGATCAAAATATATTGATTTATTCTGTATAAAATTGATTTATTTTGTATAAATTTGATTTATTTTTTTTTAAAATAGATCACCTTAAAAATATGGTCATTTATTAAATAGGTGTAAAAGACGGCCATCTTTTAAATTGATCTATAAAAAAGGGACATTTCTTATAAAGAACCTTTTTTTTTTCCCCTTATCATGGCACTACTATTTTAAAATGCTGAAAGGCACCACTCGTACATTTACTCCACACGTAATAAATTATGTAGAAATCTATAAATTTACATACATAATTAAGTCTTACATTTTATTAGTGTGTATTCTTAAGCACAAATAATCTTCTTAATCATTGCTCATTATTAAAGTAATAAAACAATGATAATCTTGGTAATGCAATATACAAACAAATATAATGCAATATTATACTTCATATGTATATATATCTATATACGAGTAATGCTATAGTACTAGTCTCTCTTACACTCTTTTTACTCTTATATCTCACTACTTGATAAATAAGTGATCCACTAAAAAAATCTCGTATTTTATAAATATTATAAAATATATATAATCTAAATATCAAGTAATAAGACAAAAGAATGGGAAAAAAAGAAAAAGAGTGCTACTAGCACTCTTCTATCTATATATTCTCATGGTTTATCCTTTCTATGTTATCTTTGGTTTCTTTTTATTTTGTACAAGTTATATATATATATATATGATTATAGCCACTTTCTATATATACATAGATTACATATGCAAAGAATATATATAAATTAACACATTCACCAACATAAATATGAATATATAGAAAGATAAGGGAATAATGAGAGCGCAAATAGTCTAACCTCTTTAAGCTCTTTCTGATATTCAAGAATTCTTTCAACAGTTACCGCTCTAAGCATTGAGACTAAGAATCCCGGCTCCAAAGCCTTGCTGGTTTCAACAAATATTGCAATCTTCCTGTAGTCTATAACATCTTCGAAGGGCAACTCAATGTCATCACTGACTATCACTGGAACACACAAGCTAACTACGGAATCAAATAGTCGACAAGCTGATGGTGTGTCACCAGCAGGATTCAAACAGAACTTAGACGTATGCATCCCGTGCGAAGCCGCACGTCGGTTCTCTTGGTTTTGTGTTCCATGTTTCATTATAACATCCGCTTCTTTTTCGAGTATTTGGAAAAGCAAATCGCGGATCTTACCTCCCTATAACCAAAAATTACATACACAGCAGCCAAAAAAAAAAAAAAATCAGCAAACTTAGTAGTCCTAAACATCGTTCAACAAATAGTACTCTTCATCATTTAGAATACCTAATTTATCTAATAGCATACTAAACTGGGTTTCTAACACTTTTACGTATAAAAAACCGAAAGAATTACAAAAATACAGAAGTGAAGTTCTTTTTTTTTTTTTAATTTTCGTATGCTTTTTATTAGAAAAATATCACTTTTTAAAAACTTTTTAGAAAAATATTGGGCCCGTTTGGTTCACCTATTTGAATGTGTGTATTTGAATGAAAATTGTGGAATGTGTTATAATTAGAATGGGAGACATTTGAATGGAAAAAATAGTGAAATGTGTTGTAATTAGAATGGGAGCATTGGAATGGACCATTCAAAAACACCTCCTCCCCTCCATTCTCATTCAAGATACAAAAAAACCATTCCAATGGTTAACTTTTTGGATGGACCATTTGAATAGAAAAACTGAATTGTTAAAACAAATACACATTCTAAAAGATCATTTGAATGGAAAAACTGAATTGTTGAAACAAACACACATTCAAATGGATTTTCCATTCTAATGGAATGGAATGGTTGAAACAAACGGAGCCATTATTTTCAAAATAGTTACTGGTTAACAATTTCTAAGAACTGGTTACCAGTTCCTAGTTATCAATTATATACTAGTTATAAATATCATTAGTTACTAGTACTAGTTTCCAAAAACTGGTTACTAGTTACTAATTATTATTTTAAAAAAAGTATGTTTCTAAATATTTTTTTAAAAATAGTATTTTTCAAATAAAAATCGTACCCCCGTATAATATCTAATTTCGCCTACTAAACTCGCTACAAGAATCACGAACTTTAAAGCGCTGCATACGTAGCTCAACATGTTAAAAGAATCTAGAACCAAACAAAGTTGCCTATTATAAAGAACGGTAAAAATGTAGTTTAATAGAGAATAAAATAATTCTATAGTCATGCCATTGTAAGCACAGCTGAGAATAGAATATACAGAGAGGGGAGGATCGAGGAAGAGGAGGGGAAACGAAAACCAAAAGGCTTTCTTAGATCTTATTTAGCATGGACATTAATTCCATGCTGCAATCGTACCATGAGAAATTATTATTAAGTGTGTCTATATCCACGGGATACGTCACGAGCATGATAATATTCATGTTGCATCACGACATGAACATGCAAGAAACATTTGTACACGATCAATATGGTACATATATGCACAAGGCTTTTTCTAAATCTAATTTGAATTAAAAAGAGAAAAATATAGTTCAATAAAAAAGAGAAAAATATGAAAGGAATTTTTTAAGAGTTAATATTAATTATTAAAGAAGAAATGAATAAAGTTTAACATCTATTCAAATATGTTTATTAATTTTTTAAATATTAATCGTGTCCAAATAAATAAAAGGAAAATAGCTTTGTCGATTTCTAAGTATGAATTGAGTTGAGCATAATAAAATTGGTATTAATATGAGTAAATGCCAACTGGTAGAGATATAATCAAGTTAGTGCAATAATTATGTAATATTACAATGTTTGGGATCTAGCAGTATGCTAAGTAATAAATTTTTTTCAACTACATTTGCAATATTTAAAGTAGACGTTTCAATTTCAGACTTATTTTATAAATTTTCAAAAATTTTCTCGGTTTCATTTGTATTTTGGTTTAGAGATTTTCATTCATCAAAATATATAATTCACTATCGTATTTAAAATGTAGATATTTCTTTGGTCACAATAAGCTGTTATTTGTCATTATTTATTATTGATTAAAAAAATATATTTTCTTGATTATGTATAAAAAATTGACTATAAGTTTAGACTCAATTATAAGAAAAATAAATTTTGTTAATCTTGATACCAAAAACTAGTACAACAATGAGATTGATAAAAGTTCAGAGAAATTAAATAAAACAGGGATACAAATAATTTTTAAAGTAGTTCAATCTTTTAAACAAAGAGCTTACGTGATGCACTATAGAAAAAAAAAAAAATGGGAGCTGGAATTTTCGGTAGACCGCTTGGAGTTTCTGGTCTACTGTCCCAACAACAGTCTGCTGCTTTTTCATCTTAAAAAGCGAATTATTCTCTAACAAAATCGGCAGACAGGATCGGTTTATCGCCCGTTTTCAGTAAACAGATTCGGTCTACCGCCTAGGTTAAGGATTTGCGATTTCAGTGTTTTTTGTTATCCATTTTTGCGTTTTTTCCCTTTATTTTGTTACCATATTCTAAATATTTTAATATTTTAATTAGGGTTTCGTATCTTATCTAGTTTGCCTATATATTTTAAGCCATAAGGCCATTTAGTATCAGTTTTAATTTTTGAGTTGATTAATTAAATTTCAAACAGAGAGTATCTTTTTTCTTTCCAAATTTTCGGTGTTCTTTAAGAATCAACAATTGTTTAATAACCTGTTTACTAGAATTCGTGAGCAAATCAACAGGTTATAATAGATTATCCCTAATTTTCCGAAAAATCTTTCTCATCAAACACTTCTGCTATATCAGTTGGTATTAGAGCCAGGTTCGATCCTGTGACCTGTGGGTTATAGGCCCACCACATTTCCATTACATAAGCATCTGATGAGAAAGATTTTTCAAAAAATTGGGGACAACCTACTATAACCTGTTGATTTGCTCATAAATTCCAGGAAATAGACTTCAAACAATCATTGATTCTCAAAGAATACTGGAAATTTGGAACGAAAAGATACTCTCTCTAAAATTTACTATTCAACTCAAAATTCAAAACTGATACTAAAAGGTCTTATGGCTTACAATATATAGGAAAACTAGATGAGATACAAAACTCTAATAAAAATATTAAAATAGAATCTAGTAACAAAATAAAGGAAAAAAAATATAAAAATGGGCAACAAAAAATGCTGAAATCGCAAATCGGTAGCCTAGGCAGTAGACTGGTTCTGTCTCCCGAAAATGGACAGTGGACCGATCCTGTCTACTAATTCTGGCAGAGAGTAATTTGCTTTTTAGGACTGAAAATCGACAGATCATTGTTAGGGCGGTAAACCAGAGCGGTGGACTGGAAACTCCAAATGGTCTACTAGAAATTCTAACTTTTGTCTTTTTTTTTTTTTTTGTTTTTTTCCACGCTGCATTATATACCCCAGGGTGGAGAAAATTCATCCTCGAATTTTCGGACTATCTTCTTCTGATGAATCTCCTCGAAATGGAATTAGATGCTTGATATTGAGAATATCCATTGTGCGAATATGTCTCGGCAGCTTCAAAGATATGCCAACAAAACTGTAAACTACCGGTCATTCAACTGATGTTAACTTCTTCTTCTTCTATTTGTGATTATGGAAAATGCCAATTGAATATTCCTTTCTTCTTTCTTTTTTAGGAATCCATAAAACTAGCAAAGAAAATCTCCAACTAATCTTGAAATCTGAATAAAATACTTGTTGCTTTTACTTCCCTTTCGCCAACTTTTTACCATATAAATTTGGAAAATAAAACACCCCGAAGAATGATTAGAAAACTTCACTTAGTACTATAGGAGCCTTGCAATTAGGCTAAAAATAGTAATTGGTGCAAAATCAAGCTGATACTAGATGTCTTGTAAAGGTGGTAGCTCATTTGGTAACTCCGTAGAATACACATCACTAAATTCTTTAATAAATGTCTTTGCATCCTTTGGAACAGCCACCTCAGCAGTCATCTCCCTCCCTAGTGACACGTACATATCCCTTGAATCTTTTGTTTCTTCTAACTTCTTATTATCAAGTTCTACCTTATCATTTATAACCATGCTGACATTTACTTCTTGTGCTCGAAGTTTTGAATCATCGAACTTATCCTCAACATCAAATTCTTCCAAGTCATCATGTAGGAAAAGTCAAGAACACTCCAAAGAATTAACTTCTGTCACTTCATTTAGGTAATCATTAAGCGACATGAAATGGTCTTCTTTATCAATAGCTGTATGATCTTCATTTACATGAGTTGACGAATTACTGATGTCCTCCTTTGTTGTATTATCAATAAATGGAAGAAATTTAAATGGGTCTCTATTTTTTTCTATATCCATAAGATTTTCTGAATGAATTTTCTCATAATTCTTTCGCCTGTCTTTTAGACTAACTCTTGGAAAATAAAAGTCATTAAACAACTTTGACCTCAATATTCTCCAACTCTTAATTTTTTGTTTACCATCTTGAATTCTCTTACTTTGAACAAATTTCTACCAAGAAATCATACTGCTTCTAAATTTTCTAGCAACTAAGAAAACTTCTTTTAGAGGCTCTACATCCACACATTCAAAGTACATATCCACCCTATCAATCCACTCCAAAAATTCCTTCAGTTCAACTTAGCTATCAAAATTAAGAATTCTCACTTTATTAGAATTATCTTTAGATAAATATTTAGAATACTAGAGACCTATTCGTGAATTATAAACTATCGGCGACATATAACCTACTATGCTCCATAAGTCTAATCATCGCTGGGATCAATTGGGTACACCAATTTCAAAACCCTTGACGTTTTCCACCCTAGGATTTTTGAACAGCTATGATGAAGAAACAATGCCAGCATCCAACTATCATCGAGGCTTGGCTGAGCCACTCCTATAATAGTAACAATGGAAACTAGACTTCAAACGTCGAATCTTGCTTAGCATCAAACCCGATAGCACTTTTGATCTTCATCGGCGAGCAACCTATGCTTTACGGCAATGGGTCTTCTTCTTGAATCATCCTTTGAATCACGATGATTATGATTCCGAGGTTGATTTTGAAGAGTCAATAATGTAGCCACCTGCTCATTTAATTAGGTCACCTGTTTCTTCAATTGCATCATCCGATCATGTTCATAGACTTCATCAATAGAGACATCATTAGCTGAGCATCTTCTTGGCAGCATCTTATTAAGAATGAACGCGACTATGGTATCGACTGATGTAGCGGAAGCATCTGATGAGAAAGATTTTTTGGAAAATTAGGGACAACCTACTATAACCTGTTGATTCACTCACAAATTTCAGGAAATAGGCTTCAAAGAGCCGTTGATTCTCAAAGAATACCAGAAATTTGGAAAGTAAAGAGATACTCTCTTTCCGAAATTTTATTAGTCAACTCAAAATTCAAAACTGATACTAAAAGCCCTTATAGCTTACAATGTATAGGAAAACTAGATAAGACATGAAACCCTAATAAAAATATTAAAATATTCGGAATCTGAAAATAAAAGAAAAGAAAAATGAGTAACAAAAAAAGCTGAAATCGCAAATCAGTAGAATAGATGGTAGACAGTTTTTTCTACTGAAAACGGATAGTAGACCGATCATGTCTAGCAATTCTGGCAAAGAGTAATTGCTTTTTAGGACGAAAGATCGGCCGACCGTTGTAGGGGCGGTAGACCGGAGCGATAAACCAGAAATTCTAAGTGGTCTACCGGAAATTCCTGCTTCCATCTTTTTTTCTTTTTTTTTTTTCCACGCTACATCACTACGTCTATTATAGTTCTCTGTAGTTTTTTGATTACAAGAGGTTTGATCTCTTTCTTTAACCTAACTCTTAGTATTTATAGGAAGATGGGACCTTTACAGATAAGTAAGTGAATATTTGGTATTAATTCAAATAAATGACATAAAATCAGAAAATATCCGATTTCGTAAGTATTTAATCCCAATTTTCCAAGACTGTCTGCAAATATCTCATTCGAGTAATTTGAATTGGAGAAAATCTCGGATCGAAGATCTGCTCGTTTCTCGAGCAGGAATGGTCTGTTCAGTTTTAACCAGCTCCGATCGAGTTGATATCTCCTCGAACAACTCGATTCTCTCGACCTAGACGAGTTTCGAATGAGCTAGCCATTATCGAATACCTAGACGAGCTTCGAATGAGCTAGCCATTACTCGAGCAGCCGGAAAATTCGTACATGACAGTTACATAATAATTTCCTTTTATTAGAAATAATATTTAATCCTCGTTTTTCTAAACAAATAAGAAACACGGTTAGAAACAAATTTTCCCAAGGAAAATAACAAATGAAAATTATACATCATTAACAAGCACAAGTGCTAAACCATTGTTAAATGTCGTGGTGAAACAAGTAAGGACACAAATGTGTCTTGACCGATATATCATTGATTAACAGCTCTAATCATACGATCGAAAACGTTAATGAGAAAAAATCCGAGCCTATACAATTAAACTTAAAGGTAAGCTAAAAAGAAGATTCAAAAGTAATCAGAAGAAAATCAAAATAATAAGAACTCAAAGTTAATATTTGAACTACGTACCTCTTTCCGATACCGAGCACCCATAAAGAACAACAAAGTGTTGCGATTACCAACACCAACATCTCCCTCAAACGAGCTAATACGATGAGAATAGGGCACAACAACGTCCTTAACAAGCGACCCCTGGTCAGGCCTCAGTCGACCAAAATCCGCGACGAGCAACACACTGTTCTTAACTCTGTCGACAACCTTATACAAAGCACTGGGGTCTGAAGCTGTAATCACGTGGTCACGGCCATTGTTCCTGTTCCAGTACTCCTGCTCCTCCAGCCACTCCACCAATGCCACTTGCGTCTCCTCATCGTTGTAAACCGGCCTGGCCGGAACAAGACCCGATTCAGAAGCCGGCTGCCTAGGGTTAACGATCAAACTCAAGGACGAGAAGAACGGCACATAGAACAAATCTGCATCAGCTGGATCCGAAACCCTGACCACAGCCGATCCGATCCGCTCTGGATCGGGTCGAAGCAAGTCCCTGAAGAGGTACCACTCGGGCATGAACTGGTGCCCGGGGTACGAGAGTTTCGTGACGTCATCGACCACCGGCTTGCCACCACGGGCCAATGAATGGTGCTCAATGACGCCGTACGTGAACCTCCTTGGAAGATCATAGAGGTATATCTTCACCGGATTTTCAGGATACTCCTGAAGATCCTTTCTCAATGAAATCGAGACCGAGCCGGTCTCGTCGGCGACAAAAGGAAGCTCTTCCGGATCGAGCTGCTTGGGAGCGGCAACGGGGCTGTCCAAATAGTTTATGACGGCATAGATGACTAGAACAACGCTGACAGTAGCTAGGACTTTCTTTGCAAGAGATACTTTCCAGTAAATCTGAAACCACACTCGGTGGAGTAAGGTTAGGGTTTCGTTGGCCTTTCGAGCTGGGACAGGAGAAGGCGATTGTGGCATCCTTTCTCTGGTTTTTAGTCGGAAGATCATTGCTTTCGAGTCTTGTTTCCGTAAGGTTTGCCCACCTTGTTATTTATGTTTTTTTGGTTGAAACGGAGGGAAAACAAACCGAAAGCCAAAAAGGAATTTGTGTTTCTGTTGTGGGTGCCAATGTAAATAAGAGATTGTTATACTAAGAATTGCTTTGTGTGTATCATAAATATTGCATTTATTTCATAAAAAGACGTGATCTGAAATCGGAGTCGTTAAACAAAATTAGATTTTAAATTAT
Organism: Trema orientale; assembly: GCA_002914845.1. Classification (NCBI taxonomy): domain Eukaryota; kingdom Viridiplantae; phylum Streptophyta; class Magnoliopsida; order Rosales; family Cannabaceae; genus Trema; species Trema orientale. The sequence goes on from JXTC01000837.1 coordinate 44,222, forward strand.
GTTCTTTCAGCATTGATTAGTGAGTGTCATTATAAGGAAAATGGATGCTTCAGCAAATGACTAATCCATACATGTGTTACACACAAATATTGTATGTTATAGATAGGTCCTTCTGAAACCACATGCGAAAGTTTTCATGATGAAAGCGATGTGTAATATTGAAAAATATGTCGAATTTAAGTTGCCAAAGAATAATGGATTTGGACTGAAATCCTCTGTCGCTAAAGTCTCTCCCCAATCCTGTCCCACCGATTAAAAAGTGCCATATTCTTACTAAAATAACTAAAATTTTCACAGATTTACAATAAACAAAACCATCGTTAACTTAAACAAATTGGTTTATTTATTTTTTTTTATCCAAGATATAAAATTAGGGCCGTAGGCGCTCTTAGAAAGCTTAAGAACTTATTTGGATTCACTTTCATTTTTTGTTTTTTATTTTTTTTTTAAACAGAAAAATAAAAAAGAAATTTTAGAATTTTTCTTGGCAACCTTGTTTTTATTTTTTATTTTTAAAAATTATTACCTAAAATTTTAAAAAAAGTGGTAACAAAAAATTTCTATTATCTTTATTTTTTTTAAACAAATTTCAAAAATAATAAAACATACAAATATTTATACACAAGTGCGTATATTCATATATATATATAAATATAAGTCTATATGTCTTTCTTTCTCGTTATTTATACTTTATTATTTTTGGAAATAAATAATGAGATACAATTTACTAAGCATGTTTCTTGTTTATAAAAATTGAAAATCAAAACAAAATTTTTACTTCTATTTTCAATTTATTTAAACAAAAAACTGGAAGTAAATCCAAGCAAGCAAATGTTTCCCCTTCCACTTTCTGTTTTTTCCCCTCAGCTCTTCACACTCATCTATCCACTCCACAGTGGCTGCACTCATGCTTGCAAACTTCTTCATTATGATCTGAGGCAAAAGTTAGAAAACATTCAAGACTCTAACCCAGAACGAATTCAAAGCTTTCAATTAAAACATATAAATAAACATTAATGGGTCTTTTTTATTTATGCTTGAAAATAGTACAAATCTCAAATCCCCTAATTTAGATATCAATTAAAAATAAGATATCAGTAAAATTAATATATTCACAAAAATAATATATCAATAAAAATTTGTAAGCAGAACCTCATTTAAAATAATATATCAGTATGGTGAATATTCACAAAAAAATTAGGTTTTTACGAGAGACAAAAACCTCTAAAATGCTCGGATGAGTTTAATGTTGAAAGCACTAAAAATCCAAACCTAAAGAACAAAGCCATTGAAAAACAGTGGACCCGGGTCTAAGATAATTACTGATATAAAACCACAAAAAATTAGTCACCAAGGAAGCACCAAAGATAAATAATCACTGTTGACTGTATTAGAAAAATTATGGCAAATAATAATAAAACTAGAAATAAAAATACAATAATATTATATCAATAATAAGAATATTCTAGCAATATTAAACAAAAGAGAAATTACAGATTATTTGATTATAATATATGATATAACAAAAATAAATCACAATTAATTAACTACAACTAGGATAATAATAATTATCATAATTATTAAAAATAACAAAGGAGTTTAAGAAAACTAAACCGAGTCTTGTGTTTCACACAATGTCCTTAAAACAGTTACACATCCTCACCTGGGTGCTTAGAGGAATACTAGCGGTGTCTGTTTCTCAGTATAAAACGGCTCATGAGTAGCAAGATCGCACCAAATTACTACTCCTAATAGACTGATATGTGCTCAAATACTATCACTATAAATACAAAAGACTCTACCAGAGAGTTTGAACAAGAAACTCAAAACGTCACAACTCTAACCAATTTCTAACCGCCACAGAGAGAATATAAGAAAGAAGGAAGAAGCTCAGATTACTTTGGTGTGTGTAAAAGTGAAGGAGAAGCTCTCTTTTTATAGTGTTCATAGGGGAACTAAGCAATTAACATCCTATTAACATGGCTGAAAAATGTTTGGCTGTTACAACATAACAGTCAAAATGTTTTGTTTGTTACCTCAGATTTTATGAGACCAAATAATAGTCCAAAATGAATTTTGTAACTCTAGACTGTTACATTTCCAACTCTAGAACATTCTAGCAGCTCATTTGGGCTTGGAAAAATGGAAAAAAAAAAAAAGCAAAATATTGACAAGCCCATAGTGAGGCTTTTAGAACGTCATTTGTGCCCGCAAGACTTACGGGCATACAGAAGTGCATGTTATCCGGCCCGTGATTTGTACCTACCATACGTGGGTACGCAAGAGAGAGTATCTCAGCTTACTATATTACCAAGCTTCAAATTTGCGTTCTAATATATACACATTTGCCAAATATTATTTTTTCCATGTGGGACTTCTCTCACTTCCTATGATTTTTCGTTCTAACCTCCTCACTTTAGGTTTCAATTTCTCATTCATCCAAGCTCTATTTTAGCTATATGAATATATCATTTCGATGTAATTGTGGAAGAGAGCACGATACAATGAAGAGTGTCCACCAACATAAAGTAGATCGTACTCATTTGCATGCCTCAAAATGGCTATTTATAATAAATTTTCAAACTATTTTTCCAACAGAGTGGACAATAACTGTAATAACCCATAATTTTTTTTGGGCATTTACATAATTTTGTAAACAAAAAAAAAAAATGAAGCTAGAAGCTTCATGATGCACACACTCAGCCACCTCTCCTCTCATCTCTCTTACTCAATTCCCCCATCTCTCTTTCGTTTTCTCTCAGCTCAAATTCCCTAAGCACTACCACTGCCATCTTCCTCATTATTGTTGGCTCCTATTGTCGTGAGAGCTTCAAAACTTGACGAAGACAATGCCTAAAGTCATCGTTTTCTCTTGGATCCACCAAGATCCGGCTAACCCTGACCATGTCGCCACCAAAGGACGATGACCTAAGTCCCTAGCAATGACTTCCGACCATTTTCTGGAATTTTGGCCATTTTTGTAATGAAATATTGCTATATTAGTAAATATTTGTTTAAGAGTTAATGTTATTGAAATTTTTGGGCTGGATATTGGTGTAAATAAATTGTAAGGAACCAAGATTGGTAGAAATGAAGTTGAATCTAATTTTTAGAATTTTTTAGATTTAAAATATGATATTTTTCTAATTATTTTCAGAATATTGATATTTTTGTAATAAAGTTTGAAAAATCAGAAATATTGGCCCAATTTGAATTAGAGACATTGAAATAGATTTTTGAGTCAAATTCGTAATTATTGGGCTTGAGAGATGAATTTTGATATATAATATCTATATGTTTCGACTTGACACAAAAATCGAGATACAAGAGGCTCGGGTTTTTGCCTCGATTTGCATGCCGAGACTCGGGATTACACTAGAATTGGAATTAAGCAAACTTTATATCTAACTTAACTAATTTGGATGTGTAGATCATAATGGTGATGTTATTTTGAATATTTGGGCGTTCGTTTGAAAATCGACCCTCTAAAATAAGCTAATTTAGATCCTAACTTGCCTATCGGCCCTTCAAACGACCTTTCAGAACTACCGTGAACCCTAGTATCAAGTTGTTATTACTCAAGAGAGGTAGGAATTCGATCACTTGCTTTAAAAACTAGTTTTTATCATAAATTGATTTGATTAAATTTGAGTTCCATGATTCTAAAAACTGTCAAGATATGATTTGGTTGAAAATTTGATTTTGATTTTATCTTTGTGAACTGTGGAATATTTTTGGGATTATGAATTTGAATTTTTATGCAGGTTTTGAATTTGGGATTATTTCAAATATAGTCGGTATACTGCCAAAATGACTTTAGAAATCCCAAGTATTTTAAAATAGCATTTTAAAAATTGATTTGAATAAATAAAACTAATTGCATGGTTGCTTTTATTGTTTAATCATGAAAAAGTATATATCCACTTTATGTTACACATACTTGCATTATATTATCATCTTCATGCGGCCAATGGAATCACGGTGTTCTAATAAAATACTCAGAATGACTCATGATCATCACTTAGATGGTATGAAACTCACAGGTATTGAAATTAGGCACTACGGAATATGTTACATGATAACACTAGTGCACTTGTGTTGGACTTGGATGGTATGTACTATATATTGACTATACTTTAATATTATTTTCGGTAAATGTGGCTTTTCTTAAATTTATTTTTTAATTGATATTTTACTTATTATTTAGATTAAAGACTAACCATGCAAGAATTTCTAAATTTAAATGTATCACTTATTATTAAAACTTATAATTGTTTCTCTATTGAGCATTAGCTCATCCCTTTCTTCTTTCCCTCAGGAGGAGTACAGTGTGATTTGGATCAATAAGCTGATTAGAGTTTTGAAGGCTATCTAGTAGACTATTCTGTCTTGATAATATATGTTAGTAGATTGTAGCTATAAAACTTGTATTAAGAATTTGGGACATAAAAATGTATGTGTTTATTAAATACATAATTATAGTTTGTATTAAACTAAGTCCTATGTATGGAGATGGATGACTGATGCATGACTGCTTTTATTTATCCCATATTTTGATAATCTATATTTAGCAGGTAGTCAAATAATTGTAGGGAAATTTTTCTTAAGTTGTTTGTATTATATGAATGTAAAGTGATCAATAAGATTTCAAAATAATTTGAATAATTTATAACTTATTTATCGGAATTTCTTAATTTATGTTTTTCCTATTCTGCCACTGGCCTAGGGTTCAGGTCGTGACAGTGACCACTTCAGAATCTATGTTCGTTATGCTTCACATTAGTATATGTACTTACTATGCCTATTATATCAACAATTAAAAAATCTAAAACGAATTTCATGCCTCAAGGTCAAATATCGTATTCATGAATTCCTTATCTTGAGCCAAGTAGATGAGTTTTCAATAATTTTCATTGTCAAAGTGACTCTTTGAAATCGCTTTCTAATTTTTTTTTTTCATACCCAAAATCATCGCTATTGCCTTTAGGTTTTATGTTAACATCGTCAATGAAGCCTCTACTCCATTAACTTCAAGTGTTTAGGTGAGATGATGTATGATGTAAGAGTATCAATTGAATACAAGGATGGGCCTATGTGGTCTCAAGCCTTGAAGAAGGTACAAGGCCTATTTATAAAGGTTCTCAAAGTAAGGCCTAAATGGGTAGAGCCCAAAAAGTGCGCCCTTGAGCCTAACTTTGAGTGATTGATAAGATTATATTGTACCCCTCATAACAGTTGTAACTGTTTATGAGTATTGACTGTGCCTGTCTTATATCAGTTGATATCAGAGCTAGAGGTCTTGGTTTCAAGTTTTAGACCCCTAAGATTTGTTTTTAATAAATTTGTATTTTAAATAAAGTGGGGTTTCCACTTAAACCTAATAATCAAAATAAAATAAAATTTACACTCTCTCTCTTTATTGCTCACTACCCACCCTCGACACCCTTATCTCCCTCTCTTTTCTTTCCTTGTCTTCTTTCTCTTTTTCTTTTCCATTTCTTTCTTTCTCTTTCTCTTTCTCTCCCACCCGACATCACACATTCTCATTATTTTTCTTTTTTTTTCTCTTCTTTTTATTCTTCTTCTTTTCCCTCTCGGTTGTTAACCTATACTTTCTTGATTATTGTTCTTCTTTATTTTATTTTCTTCTTCTTTCTCAACAAGCCAAGGCCTCCTCCTTCTATCTCTTCCCTAAATTTGAAGTTGACACCAACACCTCCTCATAATAGTCCAACTAAACTCTTCTGCAAGTACTTGGGCAAGTCTCTATTATATTATTTTAGTTATTTCAATTATTTAAAAGTGATATTATTGAGAATTATGAGAAGACATAGTGTATGGATTTGATTAAGCTATAAGGAGAATAGTTATAATATTTGTGATTATTTTCTACGTGTTAGTATTAGTGAAATTTAAGTGATGAAATTAATTAGTGTAAATGAAATATTAGGAAAAATGGTCATTTCGGAAAGATGGTATATTTATAAATAGAATCTATAAGTTGGTATTTTCAGATTCTAAAAAGACAATATTTTCCTAAATATTTCAGAAACAACAGGTGGCGATGACCCCACCAACGGTGGAAGTCTATAAACCTATAAAGGGATCCTACTATGTGGCAATGACCCCACCTTCGGTAAAAACTCGTAAACCTTCGCAGAGAATTCCCTAATGCACATGATCATGTAGTTCAGGTTAGAGTATCATTTCACACGATGTGAAAGTTACTCTGGCTCATGATGGGGGATGAGAACTCTTGAGTCTGAGTGATTTATATCATGTGTTGTATGGTTTTTGATATAAGATTTATGTTACATATCTATGTGATTATATTACCAAGTCCTGGAACTTATATGTTGATATAGTTTATACACTTGTGTATGAACAACTAACCATTCAGGATTTTCTAAAACAAAATTTATTTATAAAAAGAGTAATTGATTTCTTACTGGGCATAGTCATGCTCACCCCTTTATTTCCCATCTCAGGTAATACGAAGGGTTTTGGAAGTCAGTAGTAGTTTGGATAAGAGACTAATTATTTGTGTCGTTTTTCTTAATAATACTAAAAGATCAAGTGTAGTTGTGTGATAAATAATAAAACTTGATCAGCATGCAGCCAAGTTAAGAAATTTGTATTTTCTATTTGTAAAATCTTATTTGCCATTTCAATACTTGGTGATGATAGTAAGGTATGACTTGAAATATTCTAGCAGTGTATGTATAATTGTAGGTTGTGGTTCATTTGTTGAAAGTTACACTTATATAAAATAAATAATTAAGATTTGCTTGGATATTTTGATGTCTAGTCCAGACACATACTATAAGTACACGGATCGCAGTAAGTAATATAGAAGTAAATAAGTATTGTTCCTTCAGAGAATACGTGATTTACTAATACTAACTACTAACTGAAATTAGTTTACAATTTATCCAAACAAAAATTAAAAGATTGTTTTAAATAGGAAATGATAAGGGAAACAATAATGTAGTATGTAAAAATTGAATACAAAACTCAGCAACCAAATAATACTTCTGAAACAACAATGTAGAGCTTAAGGATGCAATCTACCCTCTAACTCCTCCAACTACTAGTTTTCCTCTCAATTCATTAATACATTTAGAGTTGCCAACTAAGAATTTAATGTATTCATAAAAGATTTTCCAAGAACTAAGTGAAAATACCTAGACAAGATAGTATATTAGCTCTAACATAAGTTGACTAGGTTCATTAAGTTCAGTTTTCTTATCAAGTTGCATAAGTCACATAGATATATTCCTATTCTATGCAAACTCACTTCATATGAGAAAATCTTATATTGTTCTATTTATGTCCAAATCTATATTCACTCTTCCAAGTTTATATAGATTTCACAAAATAATTCTATTTAATGACCAAGTAAATAGATGCAATAAGCTTAAGATAGAACAATTAACTCAACACAATGGATATCATGAATAACAGAGAAAAATAACTTAGTTGGCTTACATTAGAGATTCAATTACCTCCCTAGAAATCAAATTCAGCTCATGTTCAAGTAAAATAGTTCACAACAACTAAAACAAAAGTGTAACACTTCCATTTGCAGAAATAAAAGAAAAAGCAAAAGCAAGAGGAAAGAAAAAACTTTTTTGAAGCTTCAATTTGAATTCTTGATCATCAATCCCCTTGAATTTTGGTATTTCTCCCTTGGAAACTGCTCTAAACACTCCTTAGCTACTACAGTTTTCGAATTCCCCTCAGAAGAGTGAAAATGAGCCATATAAAAGAGGTTCAAGAACAAATTCCAGGTTTCACATGACTTGTTCTGCACTTTGTGCCCTACGGCATGAAATTAAGGTTGCGGCGCTAAAACAAGAACGTGGGATGCTCAAAACAGGGCTGCAGCCCCAAAAATGAGGCTGTAACGCCACTTTTTCCCAGCTGGTGGTGCCGTGGCACCAGGTTGTGGTGCCAGCCCCAACTCCCTAGAGTAACTGGTGTCATGACGCTAGTCTCTCCTCTAAATATGGCTCTGTAGTGCCAGTTTATAGTGTTGTGGCACCATCCCTTCACTTTAAAAGCTCTTTCGCCAATCTTCACTCGTTGAGGTGCCAGTTCGTCACCTAAATGCCTTAGTTTACCTCCAATTTAGCTTCAAAAGTCAGTATTCTTAGCTCGACAGTGTTGCACCTAAAATATACATAAAAAATAACAAAACGAGTAAAAAGAGCTCAAAGACGAGCAATTCTTAAGCTTGAAAAGAAGGAAAAGATAAGTATAAAATACACTTATCATATTTTCATTAAAATTTAAGAATTTCCAAACTAAGAAAATTCCTACTCTACCACTAGCCTGAGGTTTGGATTATGACAGAAAGAGTGGTATCCGAGTCTTAGGATTTATTTATCTCGGATATGTCACCACTAGATAAGATTGAGTTGTTCTTTTCAAGAGTCAGCATTATTATCACTAATCGTTTGGTATATGGTTTCAAACTAAGAAAGATGCCTCCAAGGAGAACTCTAAGGTGCTAGCACCGTGCCGAGTCTCCTTCACTCCCAAGAGGACTTTAATCCTCTATTGGTAGTAATGTACCAACTATTCCTAGAATTTCAAGGCACACAGTCTCAAACTGTACCCCAGCCTTGACTAGAACGACAGCTTGACTAAGCCAATCTAAGATTTTTTTTTTTTTTATAATAAATTTGTATTTTAATAAAGTGGGGTTTCCACTAAAAACTAATAATCAAAATAAAATAAAATTCACACTCTCTCTCTTCATTACTCACTACCCACCCTGACACTCTTATCTCCCTCTCTTTTCTTTCTTTGTCTTCCTTCTCTCTTTCTTTTCTATTTCTTTCTTCCACTTTTTCTCTCAGCCGATACCACACATTCTCATTATTTTTCTTTCTTTTCTCTTCTTTTTATTCTTCTTCTTTTCCCTCTCGGTTGTCAACCGATACCTTTTTTTATTATTGTCCTTCTTCATTTTATTTTCTTCTTCTTTCTCAATAAGCCAAGGCCTCCTTCCTCTCCCTCTTCCCTAAGTTTGAAGTTGACGCTAACACCTCCTTACAATAGTCCAATTAAACTCCTCTGTAAGTTCTTGATCAAGTCTCTAATATATTATTTTAATTATTTCAATTATTTAGAAGTGATATTATTGAGAATTATGAGAAAACATAGTGTATGAATTTGGTTAAGCTATAAGGAGAATAGTTAGAATATTTGTGATTATCTTCTAAGTGTTAGTATTAGTGAAATTTAAGTAATGAAATTGGTGTAAATAAAATATTAGGAAAAATGGTAATTTCTAAAAGTTGGTGTATTTATAAATGGAATCTATAAGTTGGTATTTTTAGATTCTAAAAAGATGGTATTTTCTTAAATATTTTAGAAATATCGGTATTTTCGCAGTCTAGATTTGGAAAAATGACATTTATATATATATTGAAATAGTTATTATGGGTCATGAAAATTAGATGAAGAGATAGAGCTTATTGAATCATGAAACTAAGTGTTTGGTTTATTTGGAATTGAAATCTAGATCTAGAGAATTTTTGAATTGAAAAAGTTAGTATTTTTTAAATCAGGCCAAAAAGTGGTATTTTTGTTATCTGCCAAGGACTGGGCCGAAAGTTTATTGATAACTGATAATGGCCCACAGGCTGTGAAGAGAAAAATGGTATTTTTCTAAATATTTCTAAGAAGTAGGTATATTTATATATGACAAGGAACGTTAGTATTTTTAGAAAAGTGATATGTTTAAAAATATTCCTGTAAGATGGTAGTTTTATAACATATAACAGAAAGGTTGGTATTTTTAAAAATCCGATTATAAAAGGTGGTAGATCTGTAAACAGACTCTAGGATTCGGGCTATTTTACTAAGATAATGTGGATTTGTGAAAGATGGGCCTTGGACTATGTTTTCAAAGATAAAAAGAGTGATACTTGTAAAAATAGAATTAATCTTGGGAATTTTGACTTAGAGTATGAATGTTATTTTGAATTATTTTAAAATTATCAATTAGCAGCCTTTTATTTAAAATTAAATAATTTTGAATTAGTTTTCCTATTACTAAAATTTCGTGAATTAAACATAAATTATTTAGTTTTGATAATTATTTTGAATAAATATGATATTTTGGAATAAAAATAATTGCATAGGGATTTTTGGACTAGTATATATAGCATGTGTCATAGGATCATACATGAGCACTATCTTAGCATCACGGACGAGTACAAGTGGCTATCATCCTACAATCGGTGTAAGTCTGTAAACCTGTGAGGGGACTCTATTAGGTGACTACGACCCCACCTTCAGTGAAAACTCGTAGACGTTTACAGAGAATTTCCTGGAGCACATGATCATGTAATTCAGATTAGAGTATCATTTCACACAATGTGAAAGTTACTTTGGATGGGGGATGAGAACTCATGAATCTGAGTGATTTATGCCATATGATATGATTTATGTTACATATCTATGTGATTATATTACTAAGTTTTGGAACTTATATATTGATATAGTTTATACAGTTGTTTATGAATAATTAACCAATCAAGATTTTCTAAAACAAAATTTGTTTATAAAAATGGGTAATAGATTTCCTACTGGACATAGTCATCCTCACCCTCTTTTTCCCATCTCAAGTGATACAAAAGGTTTTGGAAGTGAGTAGTAGTTTGAACAAGAAACTAGTTGTTTGTGTCGTTTTTCTTAATAATACTAGAAGATCAAGTCTAGTTATGTAATAACTAGACTATTGGTATGAATTGCAAATTTTCATTGCAAATTTTTTTTTCTCCAAGTTTCTTAATTGGTCATGTAGAGAAAATTGGTCATGTAGAGAAAATTTGCAATTCATACCAATAGATTTGAAACCACGGGCACTTACATAATATTGCACTTAAGATTTGAAAGGTTGTTTATTTATTTTTCATTCGCTTAAATTTTTTAGTATTAATTTGCTTATGAGTATTCTAATAAGCTCAGATGCAAAAAAAAAAAAAAAATGTTGATTATATATCGTGAGCAAGCTCACTATCATCATAAGTTATTCTTTTTTTTTTTTCAAATTGCAAATTCCAAAAGGAAAAGTTTCAAATGGTGGATAAGAATGGCAATGGGGCGAATCGGAAACGATTTTTTAATTACCATTCTCATCTCCAAAAGTCAATCACAATACTATACCCTCCCCCATTAACCATTCTTTTGGATGCAGAGATGGTGCGGGTATTAACCAACAAATAATGGAGAAAACTGTGGTTAACCATTACCCATTGATAATAATAAAATATTAAAAAAATTAAGATGAAAATACTAAATCTTTTTCATAATTAATAAAATATTAAACATAACAATATACTAATAATTTTTAAACTCTAAAATTTAAATATATAAGTACATATAACTTTCTAAATTTATTATTTTACCAAAGATATAAGAATATAGATAGTGTAAAATTAAAAAGATATTTATATGTATAATAATTTTTCTATGTAAAAGTGGGTACGGTGCGGATTATATTAACACTATCCCCGCACCATACCCACATATTAACGGTCTAGTTATTCTCCGCTCCAGTCATTTTCCCCGCTTAAGCGATTTTTTTCCCTCCCCATTCGGATTGGATAACCACAGATAACTGTAACTATAGGTTATATTGCATCCCTAGCAGTGGACTACCGAATAGGTGGCCTAGTGGCAGTGTTGTTATCCTAGATGCTGGAGATCGTAGGTTCAAACTAAGATGGCTCCCTTTGGGACTCTTAAATGTGAAATAGACACATGCCAGCCTAATGCCCCGATCTGAGGTTCCCAGATGTCATTCTCGCTAGTTGTTCAGGTCCCAGTTGCCCCAATCTCAGGTCCTGATGATGGCGACCTGCTCGTAGGGTCTTGGAGAACATTCCTGAATAGGGTTGGAGCTCATATGGTCACGCCCATGGAGGATAGTTATGCTTGTCGCCCTTTCCTCCCCTTTTAGTTATTAAAAAAAAACGGTGGATGAATGATGAAGTGGTATTTGAAAAAGGAGAAAATGATCTATTAGAGAAAAACCAAACGATTGGAAGACTAAAAACTTACAGATTCACATGCAACTTGAACGATTTTCGCTTGAAAGGACCATAGAGGATTACTATGGGTAGAGTATAAATGACTTATGTTTTCTGGTTGATAAAGAGTGCAACTCTTGACATCATCCCAACCAAATGTGTTTGGCTCGACTTCACAAGTGGTGTTTGGTTTCTCTTGAGCGTTGGAGAATGTGTTTGGCTCCACTTCACAAATGGTGTTTGGTTTCTCTTGAGCGTTGGAGAAGAAGCCAAATTGTTGCCATCGAACAAAGTAGAGTGAAGGCTCACCTTTTAAGCCACGTGGCATTATTATATCCATGGGTCAACAAATGTGATAGAATTTGGGGACAGCCAATCCCAATCCAGAAAAAAAAAAAAAAAATTCACTAATAGAATAACGGTGAAATCAAAATAATATAAAATTCTGAAGATATACCGTAGTACAATAAATTAGCTCGTGGAAACGTGACCACAGAAGAAAGACCGGGAGGAAAATGGATATCTTAAATCAAAATGCATTCAACTGAGTGTTTGGAGACGAACTTATAGAGATATATACTATTTTTTTTTTTTTTTTTTGCTGGAGATAGAGATATATACTATTTATTTTTTACACATATTGTCTCATTTACCATGTCTCTTCTCATACTATAAAAATATCAAAATTTCACCTTTAGGTATCCTTCATGTGAAAAGCACTAGATTTTCAATGTGCTGGTAGGAAAAATCTACTCCAACTTCCTAAGTAAATTAAAAAGGGTAGAAGAATGGCTATGTAAAATCCCATTTTTCTTTACCTAAATAATAAAAGTAGTGGGTCCCACACCTTTGAAGAAAAGTCAAAATGTAGTTTCCTTTTCCCTCCCTCTCTCTCCCTATCTCCCACTCTTCTTCTTCTTTTGCTTTTTGCAACCTCAACTACCACCAGATTGTTAGTTTTAAAAACGATTTTCACAGTGAAAGATTGGCCTAGGAGCATTCAAAAATTTTCTCAAAACAATTGACTATGTAAGTGTAGGAGTGGCAATTTAGGTCACGACACGACAACACGACTCGAAAACGATACGAAGTTAGCAGGTCTGGGTTGAGCTTAAACAGGTGTGGGTCAAAACAGGTTAAACACGATTAAGCACGATAAAATAACAGGTCAAAATTAGGTCAACATGTCTAACCCGAAATTGACACGTTTGACACGATTAA